>CM032125.1:9991117-10173617 GCA_018894105.1 Jacaranda mimosifolia
TATAGGAGGAGTAGGTAGAGAAAGTAGCAAGAAGAAGTATCTTGATGGGTGCACAGTCGATTTGATGGTAAGTGATTTCCATTTTACTAATAACATTAATTATATTTATATCTAAGAGAGTATACTTTTTTTATTTATGAATGATAGGCATGGGTTTACGAATGCGTCCTATCATTGGGTTCACCAAAAAGTTTGTTTGATTTTCCATGCTTTTATCGGTAGAAGGATAGCAAATTCCCAAATAATGTGAATGAGGCCGAGAATAAATTGAAACAAATTACAAAAAATATGGTAATAATTCATTATTATTTTCTTTGATAATAATTTGAACCTGATAATTATTTTCATTATAATAGGTTATTGCCCTCAACCCTGCTTCGGAGGAGTTAGACTTGATAGTTTTGATCAAGAAATTAGAGGCTGCCACTACTGTTGTCACTGAAGTATATATTTGTGATCATGTAGTATTTGAAGCAATTATTATAGTGAAAGATGAAGAAATTAAATCATTGAAGGAAAAAATTAGTTCATTAGAGATGATGGCAATCAAAGAGCAGGCTTAGGAGAATAATGTTGTTGAGGATAAGACTGATGAAAGTGAGCATAATAATGAAGCTAATAAGTATCTAAATAAGGGAAAGCATGATTTGGTGGATGATGCAGAGAAAGAAAGAGATGATTCAGGGAAGAAGAATGTAGATAAAGCTAATTTAGGGATTGATAATGGTATTAAAGATAGTTTGGATGAAGAAAGTCAAACAAAACACCGTCATGATCCCATATCTTCCATCATCCCTTTGACCACAGAACTTCATGCACCAATTCATGAAGCAGAGTTCGAAGAATCTAAAATTGAAGTGACAAATGTCGTATCATCAATTGTTACAGATGTGCACAATGGAGATGTAAGGAAAACAATAGATTTTGTCCCCCCCCCCCCCGGCGAGCACCACACTAGCCAAATGCAAAAGGTAAGTGACAAAAACCTATCGTCCTTGTGCAAAAAATGACTAAGAACAAGAAGAGAATAAGGTGTTATAAACTACTTAATGTATTTTTTTTTACTATTTGTATTTTATTTGTTGATATTTGTACTCCATTTTCTGGTATTTGTACTTGAATATTTGTACTTCATTGATTGATATTTTGTACCTTACTGAATTATATTTGTACTTAATGTGCTGGTCTTTTGTACTTTAATGATTGATATTTGCACTTGATGTGTAGAGGTTTTATGCTTCGTTGGTTAGTATTTGTACTTAATATGCTGATATCTTATACGTCATTGGTTGATAGTTGTACTTAATGTGCAAAGGTTTTATATTTCATTAGTTGGTATTTGTACTTACTATGTTGATGTCTTATACTTCATGTTGGTGATATTTGTACTTAATGTACTGATCTTTTGTACTTCAATGG
This sequence comes from Jacaranda mimosifolia, assembly GCA_018894105.1. Taxonomy (NCBI): domain Eukaryota; kingdom Viridiplantae; phylum Streptophyta; class Magnoliopsida; order Lamiales; family Bignoniaceae; genus Jacaranda; species Jacaranda mimosifolia. The sequence continues at coordinate 9,992,537 of CM032125.1, forward strand.
TTGATATTTGTACTTAATATGTTGATATCTTTTACTTCATTGGTTGATATTTGTACTTAATGTGTAGATGTTTTATACTTCAGTGGTTGATATTTGAACTTAATGTGCTGATGTCTTATACTTCATGTTGATGATATTTGTAGTTAATGTGTTAAGGTTTTATATTTCATTGGTTGGTGTTTGTACTTAATGTGCCATATCTTATACTTCGTTGATTGATATTTGTACTTAATGTGTAGATATTTTATACTTCATTGGTTGATATTTGTACTTAATGTGTTGTTGTACTTAATGTGTTGATGTCTTATACTTCATTGGTTGATATTTGTACTTAACATGCCGATCTTTTGTACTTCAATGGTTGATATTTTTACTTAATGTATTGAGGTTTTAACTTTATTGGTTGGTATTTGTACTTAATGTGCTGATATCTTATACTTCGTTAGTTGATATTTGTACTTAATGTGTAGATATTTTATATTTTATTGGTTGGTATTTATACTTAATGTGCAGATGTTTTATACTTCATGTTGGTGATATTTGTACTTAATGTGCTGATCTTTCATACTTCAATGGTGATATTTGTACTTAATGTGTAGAGATTTTATACTTCCTTGGTTAGTATTTGTACTCAATATGTTGATGTCGTATACTTCATTAGTTGGTATTTGTACTTAATGTGTTGATGTCTTATACTTCAATGGTTGATATTTGTACTTAATGTGCTGATCTTTTGTACTTCAATAGTTGATACTTGGTATCTAATGTGCTAATGTTTTTGTACTCCATGAGACAAAAGGTATCAGCCCGATCTAAATAGGAAATGAATCAAGCACCCCAAAGAGGGAAACACTTGATCATTATAACAGAAAGACTAATTATAAAGGTTGTCCTCGTATTCCAAAAAATGAGCGAGAAGTCATTGACAACTTTCTCTAAAGAGATCATTTAAGGTAACAAAATTTGCCTATGATTTTTCTTTTTAATAAGTTGGTTTCTGAACTAACAGTTAAAACCTATACTTATGTAGGGTGACTATGTGGGAAGGAGGAAAATACATTCTCGAGGGAATACACTTTTGCTAGCTGTTATTTGGGGAGTGCCTTTGTGGTGATGTGTTGGAGTGCTACATATCGATATTACGTAGCCCATCTTTTAGGAAATAGTGTCACCATGATGTGTAGTTTACGTCTAGGATAGCGCAAGTATGTGGCGATTTCCTAACTTAATTTAGTTCACATTATAAGTGAGACTTAGCATTTTTTTTATACTTCATAGGCTGATATATTAAACCGACTTAAGGGACGCGACATCCAGAATATAGAAAAGGAAGAATTTTTTGAATTCATATACGGACTTAACTCTTTCACACGTAAAGATTTAGAAGAGATCACCTTGGATGTTGTAAACCCGTGTTGTTACATAATGCTATCGATTAATCGGGACCACCAAGACCATTACATAATGCTACTGATTAATTGAGACCATCATTGGTTCTTGGTTGTCCTTGACACTTCAACTTGTGCTTTCATGTACATGAATTCAATAATGGCCCCTTGATACAAACTGGCAGCTAATACCATTTTAAGTTTGCTTCCTTTGCCAAAAATTTCTTCATAAAGTAGGGAGGCAACGACAGATCAATATTTTTATAGGTTGCGTTCTATTCTTGGTACCTAAAGCTTTCATTAGGGTGTCGTGTAGACGAGAGCATAACAATATGAAAGAGTAGACAAAAATAGAGGTCATTAGATTGTGGTGTCTTTGTGTGCCTTTAGGCAAAATGTTTTGTTAGAGATACTAGTAATTTTTGGAGGTATGCTGGAAAATGCTCCATGAAAATTGTTTGTGCACATATGGCATATACATTTTTAAGTCATGAAATGCAAGGGTTTAAATTTTAGTGACATTAGAAGTTAATTTGAATTTTATTGATAATCTTCTGTATGTAAGTATACATTTCCATCGGAATATATATAAGATTATTTTGAAGTACAAATAGCATCCAACAAAGTACATATGTTGGTATATTGAAGTATAAATATTTCCCAACAAAGCACAACTAAAGAACAAATGAAATATATATAGTGTTATGTTAAAGTATACTTTGTGCGAATGATCGATTAAAGTGAAACATTGTAGTGAGGTTCAATACAATATATGAAAAATCAAGTAAAAATATAGAACAAATGAAATATATATGAGTTATATTAAAGTACACTTCAATTAAAGTGAAACATTGGTGTAAGATTCAATACAATATACGGGAAATGAAGTACAAATATAGAATAAATAAAGTATATGTCATGTTATGTTGAAGTATACTTTGTGCGAATGATCGATTAAAATGAAACATGGTGGTGAGGTTCAGTACAATATGCGAAAAATTAAATACAAATATAGAACAAATAAAGTATATATGATGTTATGTTGGAGTACACTTCAATTAAAGTGAAACATTGTAGTAAGGTTTAGTACAATATACGGAAAATGAAGTACAAATATTGAACAAACAAAGTACATATAATGTTATGTTGAAGCATAATTTGTGCGAATGATCGATTAACGTGAAACGTTGTAGTGAGGTTCAGTACAATATGCGGGAAATCAAGTACAAATATAGAACAAACGGAATATATATAGTGTTATGTTAAAGTATACTTCAATTAAAGTGAAACATTGTAGTGATGTTAGTACAATATGTGGGAAATAAAGTACAAATATAGAACAAACGAAATATATATGGTGTTATATTGAAGTATACTTTGTGCGAACGATCAATTAAGGTGAAACATTGTAGTGAGATTCAATACAATATGGGGGAAATCAAGTACAAATATAGAACAAATGAAGTATAAATCATATTATGTTGAAGTATATTTTATGCGAATAATCGATTAAAGTGAAACATTGTAGTGAGGTTCAGTAGAATATACAGGAAATCAAATACAAATATAGAGCAAACGAAGTATATATGGTGTTATGTTAAAGTACACTTTGTCCAATTGAATAATTAGTCTCTAATAATTGTAGTAAGGGTTAAGTACAATATTTTTAGACTATCGGACCAGGTGAAGTAAATGTTTGTATGGATGATAGGATGGATATGATCGTCAAATGTTCATATGTTTACAACTTTGAATGCATAAGTATTCTTTACACTACAGTAAATGATAACTTTAATCCGTTGAATACTAGTTGTTATCACTTTAATATTCTAACATTATTGTATTCATACCATACGAAATATTACACACATTTTTAGAATTTTGGCTGTTAATTGCCAAGAAATAAATGGCAAAACATAAAACAAAACTCGAGTTCATCACTATTAGTACAAAAATCAAGAAATTAAGTGCATAATTGTCACAATGAAGTACATATGTACCGAAATTAAGTATAAATTTCCCTTAGTAAGGTAATATGTCACGCATTTGTTCATGCTCTGGTAGTGTATTTTCAATATAAATAAAGTATATATATATATAAAACAAACGAAGTATATATGGGGTTATGTTGAAGTATACTTTGTGCAATTGCATAATTAGTCTCTAATAATTGTAATGAGCTTCAAGTACAATATTTTGAGACTATCGAACCAACTGAAGTATATATTTTTACAAGTGATAGAATGGATATGATCGTCAAATGTTCATGTGTTTACAATTTCTTTACACTACAGTGAATGATAACTTTAATATGTTGAATACTCGTTGTTATCACTTTAATATTCTAACATTATTGTATTCATACCATACGAAATATTACACATTTTTAGAATTCTAGTTGTTAATTACCAAGAAATAAATGGCAAAACATAGAACAAAACTCGAGTTCATCACTATTTGTACAAAAATCAAGAAATCAAGTGCATAATTGTCACAATGAAGTACATATATACCAAAATTAAGTATAAATTTCCCTTAGTAAGGTAATATGTCACGCATTTGTTCATGCTCTGGTAGTGTATTTTCAATAAAAATAAAGTATATATATAGAACAAACGAAGTATATATATGGTTATGTTGAAGTATATATAGGGTTATGTTGAAGTATACTTTGTGCAATTGAATAATTAGTCTCTAATAATTGTAATGAGCTTCAAGTACAATATTTTGAGACTATCGAACCAACTGAAGTATATATTTGTACAAGCAATAGGATGGATATGATCGTCAAATGCTTATGTGTTTACAATTTTGAATGCAAAAGTATACTTTACATTACTGAGAATGATAACTTTAATTCGTTGAGAGTTTAATACTTTAATATTATTGTATTCATACCATACTAAATATTACACACATTTTTGGAGTTTTTGTTGTTAATTACCAAGAAATAAATAATTACCAAAAACTAAAAGGCAAAACATGGAACAAAACTCAAGTTCATCACTATTAGTACAAAAATCAAGAAATCAAGTATATAATTGCCACAATAAAGTACAAAAATTAGGAAATCAAGTACATAATTCCCGAGATCAAGAAATAAAGCATATATTTGGCATGAAGAAGTGCATATATCCTGAAATCAAGTATAAATCTCATTTGTTGAAGTACAAAAATACTGATATCTCGGACAATATGTACACACTACATTTTCACAGGAAATCAAGTATGTAATTGCCTCAAAGAATTACATATGTCTAAAAATCAAGTATAAAATCTCCCTTATTGAAGTACAAAAGCACTAATATCTCAGACAATATGCACATGCTACGTTTTCACTAGAATTCGAGTGCATAATTTCCACAATGAAGCACATGTCTTGAAATCAAGTATAAATCTCTCTTATTGAAGTACAAAAGCACCGATATCTCGGACATGTACATGCTACATTTTCACTTGAAATCAAGTACATAATTGCCACAATGAAGTACGTATGTCTCGAAATCAAGTATAAATCACCTTTATTAAAGTACAAAAGCACTGATATTTTGGATAACATGTACATGCTACGTTTTCACTGGAAATCAAGTACAAAATTGCCACAATGAAGTACATATGTCCTGAAATTAAGTATAAATCTCTTTTATTGAAGTACAAAAGCACTGATATCTCGGGCAACATGTACATGCTACGTTTTCACTGGAAATGAAGTACATAATTGCCACAATGAAGTATGTATGTTCCAAAATCAAATATAAATCTCCTTTATTGAAGTACAAAAGCACTGATATCTGAAGCAACATGTACATGCTACATTTTCACTAGAAATCGAGTACATATGCAATGACATACGTATGTCCCAAAATCAAGTATAAATCTCCCTTATTGAGTACAAAAGCCCTGATATCTTGGGCAACATGTACATGCTTCGTTTTCACTGGAAATCAAGTACATAATTATTGCAATGAAGTACATATATCCCAAAATTAAGTATAAATCTCCCTTATTAAAGTACAAAAGCCCCGATATCTCGGGTAACATGTACATGCTACGTTTTCACTGGAAATCGAGTACATAATTGCCACAATGAAGTACGTATGTCTCAAATCAAGTATAAATCTCCCTTATTGAAGTACAAAAACACTAATATCTCGAACATGTACATGCTACATTTTCACTGGAAATCAAGTACATAATTGCAGTAATGAAATATGTATATCCCGAAATCAAGTATAAATCACCTTTATTGAAGTACAAAAGCACTAATATCTCAGACGACATGCACATACTATGTTTTCACTAGAATTCAAGTGCATAATTGCCACAGTAAAGTACAATGATAAAGTTTAATTCAACAATCCAAAGTAATCCACAAATACAATAAAATTTCATTACAAATTAACAATCCAAAGTTCTTCAAAATTCTTCTCCAGCCACACAGTTAAGCTAATTTAGCTAGTTTATTTATTCTTTGCAATTTTGACGATTATGCCCTGTTTTGCCACACCAGGTACACTTAATAACACGTTTCTAAATTTGTGATGGAATCCTCTGTGTCCTTCTATGCCTAGGCTGTGATCGGTAATCGAGTGCATTAATGACACCATCATCATCTAGAGGGAACATATGTATATCATAAGTAGGAATAGGGTTTATCACTACTTGGTATGCTTGTTGATATATCTCAATTCGATATTATTGATCAGTAAAGTGACTTTGACTCGATACAAGCACAAGCATGCTTGCATGGTATTTTATCAATCTATCATGCTTTGCATGACCAAACCTTACTTTGCAAATCTACAGCATACAATTTGTCATGCTCAATCACCTCGAAGCTCTAACCACTAGACACGACAACCTTTAAGGTATGAGAACGCATATAATTGATTTCTAACTTCTTCTCTTGCTTGGGACATAATTGACCAACCATCTTATGAGATTCTTTTTGTCAATCATGCATCATAACAATTATTTGCACGTGTATTTGATCAACCATAGCTGCAACTGGCATAAATCGGGCTTATTGCAACATTATGCTTGATTATTATTTTTTACCTCCTATCGATCTCTACTGAATAAGGAATTTGCCTAACATTATGGGTTAGATTGCATAATAAAGTCTCTGGCAAGCGGCATTAACTCCAAGATGTTGTTTATATGTTGGGTATACTCCTGCCTTGTAGGTGCATATGCAGCTTTCATAAAAACAGAAGCCCAATGTTTGTTGTTATGTAGGGGGTACTTTCTTAATACGTGAATTTAAAATAATAGGATTGTAATATGCTATATGTTATGAATTAGAGTTTATTTCATATAATTATTTCACAAGTAAAGATAAAATTCTTACTTGTTTCTTGAAGTTATCTACTAAGTGTCTTAAGCAATATGCATGGTGGCTACTGAGAATATCATGGGGATGGCCTTAAGAAAATCTGGATGTCGATCAAAGAAGAAAGTAAACCTTGATAAGCTAGGCAAATATTAAGAATCTAAGACGCTTCTTAGCTTAAAGCAGAACTACTTCCAGTTAATACCATTTTCAAAGTCAACAACTGCATATGCTAGCATGAATAAGTCATCATTATCATCCTTACTGACAACACTCAATAAGCTTTCTTTATACTTATTTTTAATATGGGTGCCATTTGAGAATATCAATAGCCTATATCACTTGAGAAAGCCAGTAAGGCAGGTACTGAAACATATAAATAGCTGACAAAATTTCTAACTAATTGGGTCAATCTTACAATCTGTAATACTTTTAGGGTTTGTTCTCTTCACAGCATCACAGTACTACCTCAATCTATCATAAGATCCCTTCTCAGCTCCATGGATGTCATGCATAGCTAATTCCTTAACCATCCATGCTTTATGGTATCTAAGTTCCCCACTATATTCTCTCTAGATATCTTTCAATATGGTAGAGGGCCATTAACATGGCTCTGATCTCAATCAATTTATCCTTCACTATGTTAACAACCTAAGTGGAATCAACTTTAGGATGTCCCCTTATCCGAAGATTAGCCTCAATGCATGTGTGCTCTAGATTACATTTTCGAATGGAAAATAATTTATTAGTCTCATGCCTTGATGCATAGATTTTCCATTTGCAATTTTCTTCGTTGCAAATGGCTATGATTTTTTTATTGTCAATTTTTCTTGTATTGAAATGACTGCATAGTAGCCACATCATAATTCTAAACTCCTCAGCATCCTTGAATGGCTGATGCTCTCCATATATGCAATGCCTCCATGCATAAATTGAGTTGCTAACTAAAGCTAATTCATTTTGCGATGCATTGGTTGAGCTAACTTCCTCATCTAAAGCATCTCTTGGAGTTGACAAAAGCAGTACAATTTTATGTTAAATGAAATATAAATGTAGAATATTCAAAGAAAAATAATTCAGCATGGTAGTAGAATTTCAAATAAATGAGGTATAATTGGAGAACAATTCAGGTATAAAACACTAGCAATTGCAGTATGATTTTGGATAATCAATTAGTAGACCACTAGAAGTACAACATTTCAATAATGCAGTCCAATTTTATGTAAAATGAAGTACACTTTTAGATAAATGAAGTACAATTCTAGAATACTTCAAGTATAAAATACTAGCAATGCAAGACAATTCTGAATAATCAATTAGTTTAGTAGAACACTTGAAGTATAAAACTTCAATAATGCAGTAAAATTTTAGTAAAATGAAGTAAAATTTTTGAATACTTGAAAGAACATTAATTTCAGCATGATAGTACAATTTCAAATAAATGAGGTACAATTGCAAAATAATTCAAGTATAAAATACTAGCAATTACAATACAATTTTAGATAATCAATTAGTAGAACAATTGAAGTATAAAACTTCAATAATGGAGTGCAAATTTAGGTAAAATGAAGTATAAAATGAAGTACAATTTCAGATAAACAAAGTAAAATTTTATATAAATGAAGTACAATTCCAGAATACTTCAAGTATAAAACACTAGCAATGCAGTACAATTCTGAATAATCAATTAGTTTAGTAGAACACTTGAAGTATAAAACTTTAATAATGTAGTACAATTTTAGTAAAATGAAGTAAAAATGTTGAATACTTGAAGAACATTAATTTAGCATGGTAGTACAATTTCAAATAAATGAGGTGTAATTGCAGAACAATTCAGGTATAAAACACTAGCAATCGCAGTACAATTTTGAATAATCAATTAGTAGAACACTAGAAGTATAACACTTCAACAATGCAGCACAATTTTATGTAAAATGAAGTATAAAAATGAAGTACAGTTTCAAATAAATGAAGTACAATTTTAGAAAAATGAAATACAATTCCAGAACACTTCAAGTATAATACACTAACAATGCAGTACAATTCTGAATAATCAATTAGTTTAGTAGAACACTTGAAGTATAAAACTTTAATAATGCAGTACCATTTTAGTAAAATGAAGTAAAAATGTCGAATACTTGAAGAACATTAATTTAGCATGGTAATACAATTTCAAATAAATGAGGTACAATTATAAAACAATTCAAGTATAAAATACTAGCCTTGCAGTACAATTTTGGATAATCAATTAGTAGAATAGTTGAAGTATAAACTTCAATAATATATTACAATTTTAGGTGAAACGAAGTATAAAATAAAGTACAATTTCAAATAAAAGAAGTACAATTTCAGAACACTTTAAGTATAAAACACTAGCAATGCAGTACAATTTTAGATAATCAATTAGTTTTATAGAACATTCGAAGTATAAAACTTCAATAATGCAGTACAATTTTAGTAAAATGAAGTAAAAATATCGAATACTTGAAGAACATTAATTCAGCATGGTAGTACAATTTTAGGTAAAATGAAGTATAAATATGGAATACTAAAGATCAGTAATTCAATATTGTCGTACAATTTCAGATAAATGAAATACACTTACAGAACACTTTAAGTATAAAATGCTAGCAATTGCAGTACAATTTTGGATAATCAGTTAGTAGAACACTTGAAGTATAAAATTTCAGTGATACACTACAGTTTTATGTAAAATGAAGTATAAATATAGAATAGTTGAAGAAAAATAATTTAGCATCGTAGTACAATTTCAGATTAACAAAGTACAATTTCAGGTAAATGAAGTACACTTATAGAACACTTTAAGTATAAAATGCTGGCAATTGCAGTACAATTTTGGATAATCAATTAGTAAGTATAAAATTTCAGTGATACAATACAATTTTATGTAAAATGAAGTATAAATATAGAATAGTTGAAGAAAAAAAATTCAGCATTGTAGTACAATTTCATATTAACAAAGCGCAATTTCAAGTAAATGAAATATAATTACAGAATACTTCAAGTATAAAGCACTAGCAATTGTAGTACAATTAGTAGAACACTTGAATTATAAAACTTTAATAATGCAGTACAATTTTAAGTAAAATGATGAATAAATGTACATTAGTTGAAGAAAATTAATTCAGCATCGTACTTAAATTTTAGATAAATGAAGTACAATTGCAAAACACTTTAAGTATAAAACACTAGCAATGTAGTACGATTCTAATTGCAATAAAGTATAGTGTAGAACGCTCCAAGTATAGTAAGAGTTTCAAATAAAAGAAGTACAACTGTAGAATAATTCAAGTACAGAACTTTAAAAACATAGTACAATTTATGTACTGTAGAAGTATTACCTTAAAACACCATTGCTCTTTTTTCTACTACTACTTGATTCATCCTTTCAGTTTATCAGAATGTCAATAATGTTCATCTTTAATATCAAATACAGTAAGACCATATTCATGACATCATCGTCATTAGTCAAAGTTACATACAATCTTTGATGTGGAGCTATGTATTGCAAAGTGTAGAGCTCGGGGTTGATTTCACTCCATTTTCTTGCGAGATTAAGGTACATGTCCATTAAATTCGTACTATCCTTATTTGACATTATATGGTGCTGGTCTTTGTAGTGGCAACTCCCCAAGACTTGAGTGAACACTCCACCTCACTACTAGTTGGCATTTTGGAAAACTACAAGAAGGAGAGAAAAAGAAAATGCTATGGTCTAAGATGAGAAAACCTAAAAATGATGAAAATAATGAGAGAAGAAGAAAATGCGGTGTTCGTGTTGGTGGTCGTTGGCTCTATCAATGTTCTCATTCTCGCCGACTAGCTTGGTTTCCTTCTGTGATTTTTCTTGCTAATTCTAGTAATAAAAAATATTATGCTTAATTGTATTTTTGCTAAATCAAGTGGGTATGAAGTGATATCTAAACTTTTAACAAGGCTAGGGAGCTCATTCTGTAGAAAATAAAGTGGGGACTGAACACAAAAAAGGAATGTGCTTTTGGTACTTTATAGTAAGTGGCCCCTTAAAAAAACTTAAAAAAAATAAAAAAGCTAAAAACAATTAGAAGACCTCTATAAAAATATATTTAAAATGCCATATATTTAGATAATGTCTGTATGTATACATGTATATTACATATATAATTGAAAACATATAAATATATAACAATCTTGCTCCCCGTCGACCCCAATCCGAATTTAGCTGCCAGTTGGGCAATGTGGTTACTGACCATAGCTCACAGCTACTAGGCCAAGTGGCCAACCATGGCGAGCGATTGTTGGGTAGGGTCTGCTGTGGTCAACCGGCCTATGGACTGGCGGTAGTGCAGGAAGGGATAGGTTTGGGCGGGGGATTTGGGAAGGTTTTCTGGTTGGGTGGCACCGAGATGGGTGTGGTTTGGGGAGATAAGTTATCTTTCTTTTCTTTTTTCTTGTTTTTTTTTGTTTTTAAGTATATTTACTTATTTATTTAATTTAAATTATTAATCTATACTATCCAAAATGATTTAAATTTATATGAAAACGGTTATAATTATTAAAATACTTATTTCAAATTAAATTATATTGTTAGGATGATGGTTTAAGATTTTATTTTTATTTTTAAATTATATATTTTAATTATTAAATAAGCTTAATTATATTTAACTATATTTTTTTAGATATATTTATTACTTTAAAATTAAAAAATATTTAACTTAAAATTATGAAATTATGTTTTGTGATAATAGATTTTTAATTTAATTTAATTTTTTAAATTTTACTTAATTTGTTTCTTAATTAATAAATAAATTCAACTTAATCTAACTGATGATGTCAATTTTAGTGAGATGGGATTCTCGATCTCGACCAAGAGGTATAGGTCGACCAGAAAAATAGAATTGGATGACGTGGGTTGAATCTTGCAGACAATGAACGAACGTTAGGCTAGCTGAGAGGATCCTTGGCTAAGACCCTTAGATGCTTAAGTCAGTTTTCGATCTGAGGATAATTTGGCAAAGTAATAGCTTGGAAAATATGTAAAAGCGTACCTTTGTCTCTAAAAGTGGGGGTATTTATAGTGTTTGGTCAGGGCTAAAAAGATGAGTTTTTCCTTGACACACTCCAGATCTTGTCTTCCATGAGTAGGGGTAACTTAGGTCTTTTCGACCTAGCCAAAGCTTTACAAAAATGGCCGGCTGGCTGGAGAGGGAGTCATTACCGTCATTAATGCGAAGATGATGTGCCATCAAGCTATTTAATGCAAGTAGGATGGTGGTTGAGATGTATTTAATGTAGATGTGATGGGTGGCAGGGGCTACCATTACTGCTTTTGTAGCCTGCCAGTTTCGACTTACCTAGGTCGGGAAAACTAGATCTCCGAGGTCAATTTGGACTTCCTAAAATGTTGTCGCTCATGGACATGTTATGGGCTTTACATTCAGTTTCATTAGGCCTGCTACTGGGCATGCACCTTTGTTGGGTTTGTTGGCTTATCCATATCATGAGTCCCCCCCACTCCATAGTTCGACCATGCGGAGGTTGGAGTAAGGAGTAGCATCTTACGTTATTGTGAAATCGACAAGATTTTCTTTGTAGATTGATGAGAATTGCAGAGGCGGGAAAAATGTTTTTAAATCTCAACTAGGGTTTTGAAGGCAGGAGCCGTTTTAAGCGGTTACACTAATATCTATGTACAAATGACCGACAATTATGCATTTATTAGACGATTACCAGTCAAGTTAACTAGTTGACATTCTGGGCTCACGTATAAATAATTGTTTTCACTGCCCATTTTTAACTTTTACAGCATCAAATTGAGGTCGAGCTCTGGGTATTCTTGGTCAAGTTTGAACATTCTTCAATTTTGAGTTTTCTACGCAAATTCTTTGTAAGTCTTAGTTCTTTCTTGCTTTAGTTTTTGTATTAGCATACTCTTATAGCAGATGTCAATATGCTTGAGTCATCGATATGTTTATTGTCACTTAAGATGGTCTTGCCAACTGATAGTTTATTTATTTTCTAAACTATTGCATTCGGTTATTTCTTGTTGTAATATCATTTATTTGAAAACTTATAATGTTGTTGGATTAGTTGGTAATAACCTTTGGGGATGCCCATGGGAAGTTTATGCTCGAGGGATGCTACAAAAAGTTTGGGCCCCAGGACTGGGATAGAAAAGATGGCAGGTAGAACGGACCAACGATAGGGTCTATCGAACTAGTACCCACTAGTGATCTTGTCTCACAGGTAGCTGGAGGTTAGCTGTCTGTGAGCTATGGATTGACATGCGGTCGACCATGCTAGGGGTATGTATGTGTGTTTTGTTCGAGCCGAGCGCTCAGAACTTGGAGGGATAAGGGATTTGTTTCCATATTTATCTTTGGGGGTCACAAGGTTGGAGACCCTTCCCCAATAGCTCCATATAAAATGTTATGTCTCGTCTTCTGTTGTTAATCTATTACTAAACTTGTGTTCTTTGGGTCTATCAGTAATAGTTTTGTTGACATATAAGTTATACTTGGCCTTGTGCAAATGTTTATAGTATCTTGTTTATTTTGGTTCTTTTCGAAGTTCCTTGGTACCTTTTTCTTATTCAATATTTATATCTAAACTGTTACCTTGATCACCTTACTAAGTCATTAGGACTTACACCTCCTGCATATTATTGATTCTTTTTCCCAATTAGGTGTTAAAAGGACGACGTACGTTCCGATTGGACTTTGTAAATAGTGTATATAATTTTGCAGGCAAAGCTCCAGTTATATAGGCTCGTTGAACTTGATATGTAAATTATAATATGCTAAGTTTGAATTCTATTTTGGTTTGGATAACTTGAGCGGCTAGTTATGCTAGGCTTTGCATCAATTATATAATCGAGCATCTGCTAAGTTATCTGTTATTTGGTTGGACTGTAAATATTATATATCAAGAATGCTAAGTTTGAATTCAGTTACTACTAATGCAAATATTTTGTAAATGTGGATTTGTGGGGCTAGTAATTGTATAATAGCCTTGCAGCCCTTGTGGAATGATATATATAGCGTAAAGTAATAGTAAGTTGGAATAAATGGTTATAGGTTGTTATGGAGCTATGTTATTTGAATATTTTAGGGGTGCGTAATTTCCCTTGAGTTAATGTGAAATAAGATTGGAGTAACATCTTGACCTGAAGTAGCCACCTCCCGAATAGGGCAACCACAGCCATGGGCTCTATGTAGCAGCAACTACTGCAATTTCCAATAGTTGATAGCTAGATCCAGCTACTTCTCATGGCTGAAATAACTAGGGGAGCCATGGAAAGGTTGGGTGAGGATGAAGATAGGGTGGGTGTTGGGGATGTATATATGCTATATTTAATTTTACATATCTATATATATACTATGTTAAATATATGTGCATGTATATATATATATACGAATATTAAATATTTTTTTATATATTCCTTATATAGATGGGCTTTAGGACATTTCAGTAATTTTATCAAGAGAGGTCAATTTTGTTATTTTATTTGTTTTTTAATTTTTTGCTATTTTTCTTAATTTTAGAAGTTATGGCTAAAATGGATATTTCACCAGTTATATGGCAAGTTGTTAGTTTTAGGAAGTACTTATAATTTTATGATAATTGTAGATTTTTTTGTAAATAAATTAAATCTTAGAAAGTCTAGGTAATTAAGTTTTAAAAAATTATTCATATGCAAGTATATTTGCACTTGAGGAAGAAATTCCTCTTAAATCATGTGACTGATTTGGTCGCGTTGAGTGATTTTGCAGTTAGAATTGTTAAGTGTTTCCATGCCATATTTGATCATTTCATATGTGGGTTTTGGCAAGGGGTGAGCAAAATTATCAATTAACTAAAAAAATCGATTAACCAACCAAATCGAAATTGAATTTACCAGACCATTTTGTCCAATTGATTTTTAGTTTGGTTAACGATTAATGTTTTAGAAATTTTTGGTTAACGGTGCTATTCGGTTAATTTTTTTTATAAAAAATCGGTTAAAACCAAATAAACTTAATTTTAATAAATTCTCAATCATTGTGTAGGTTTCTTGGTTTTTTCTTTATAAATTATAAATATGGGAAAAACCATATGTGTACTAAAAATAACGAGAAGTAGCTTTAGATTTATAAAGTTCAGGTTGTATTCGTGTTGAATTATTTATTAGAAAACTACTTATGTAGACACATTCTTAGCTAAATGAAGTTTTAATTTTTGGATTGAATTCATTTAATTCTAAATTTTTCTTGTTATAACCTAATTAAAAGATGTTCAAAAGTTCTCGAGAAGCTTGCTAAACATAAGGGTATAACAATTTTTAGGTGTTTTACTTTATTGATACATTTTACTTGTTATGTAGTATTGAAAGCTCTTTACTATGCTTTTGAAAATGATTAAATTACTTGTTTTTGCTTGAATTGTAATAATTAAGTTTCTGTTTCAACTATAATATTATGTTGTTGAATAATAATATTGAAAAAAAAAGATCAAATAAAGATTGGTAAATTATCCAAATCAAACCAAAAATTTTCATTTAATTTTATTGATTAACCGAAAAATTTGATGCAATAAACGGTTAGTAACTTTCATAAATTTTTAGTGAATTAACCGATCGATTCGGTTGATTAATTTACCGAATCAACCGATGCTCACCCCTGATTTTGGCCCTGCATCAATGTGCATAGTAAATAAAATTAAATACAGATAAACCATAGCGATAGATAATAAAGGTTACAACATTTAAAAAGAATAGTAGAAGACTTGGGTGAGCAGTGGAAGTCAGCCCATAAAAGATTAAATTAAAGTTATACTCCTTCTCGTGTGTAATATGTATCACGCGTGGATTACGGATTACCTTGTTTCCCTCATGTTGAACTATAATTGTGTGAAGAACCAAAATATAATATAATTAAGGATAATAATAATAATAATTTGATGGGCCAACTTAAAAGTATTATTTTAGCCCATACTCAAATGGCCCAAATGCATGAAGACAACTTTACAATATGAATGAGGCCTACATGAAGTAAATTGGCCCAATAAATACTTATATTATCTAACAAATACCTATAATACCCCCACGAAATAAAAATGATCCACACAACATTGAAATGAGTCTTATTCGGATCACTCAACTTGACCCGCAACCCGAATCAACCTTGACTAGCAATCCAACTTAATGGGAAGCACCCAAATCATGCCATATCAAGTTTCCATTTGAAATAACACACTAGTATAAACACCTCATATACATTGATTTGAGTGTTGCAGGGGTCTTGTTGGGAACCCTCCTAGCGACCTCCAACAATATTATTTTGATTTCAAACTTTTACACTTGAGGACATTCGAAAGATTTATGACCCAGAATAACCTTGAGCTCGAAGAACCCCACATCATAATTGTTGGTAGTGACTATATTTCTAGTCTATTATTGAAGGAGGAGAAAATTGAATTTTTGTTTAATTGCTTTCACACGTAACAACCATTTTTATCAACCCACTATATATTAGACGAAATTAGTGTGTGTTGTGGGTGGGGGGGGGGGGGGGCTAATAGCAATTTACTCCCATGTATTTTAAAAAATAGGCAATATACCCCCTATGGAAAATAAAATTTTAAAATAACTCCCCATGTTTTAAAAAATTATGCACACCACCTCCCCCTTCTCATTTGCTACCTATTTAACATAATTTTAATATGAAAAGTCTAATTTACTCTTAATCATTTAATATATTTTCAATTCAATTTAAATAATTTTTTATTATCATTTTTTCCCTTTTCTTTCATTCTTTTCTTTTCTTTTTATTTCTCATTTCTCTCTTCCTCCATTATTTCATATATTCTCATTTTACACATATAAATTTATTTATAAAAATTAAAATCATTTTTATTTTTATCTTATCAATTATATTCATCTTTCTTTCTATTAATTCATTCCAAAGTAAATAAAAATTAAATTTCATGAAATATATAATATTTTTTTATTTATACTTAAATACATATATAGCATATATATACATATATATAAATTTATCTATAAAATTTAAATAATTTTTCTTTATATATTTTTTCTTTCTAATTATCCATTTTAAATTAAATATTATAATATATTTATTAAAATATATAATATATTTATATACATATATATTTTTGTTGATAAGATATATATTTATATATATACTATTATATATGATGTTATTATCCTATACATGATAATATATATAATTATTTAATAGCATTATCTTTATATAAATTTATCTATAAAATTTAAATAATTTTTATTTATATCTTTTTTTCTTTCTAATTATTTAAAATTATTTATACCTTTTTTCTTTCTAATTATTTATTTCAAATTAAATATTATATATATTTATGACAATATATAATATATTTATATACATATATATGATATTATATATTTATTTAGTTATATTTATATATTTATTATCATATGTATAATATATATATACAATAATATATTCAATATAATACATATATGATAATATATAATTATTTAATAATATCTATATATATAAAATACAAAATTCTACCCCTAAGCCCCCCTCCCCAACCCATCTCCCCAAACCCCCACCCTTACAGGCTGTCATGGCAGCATTGTGGCCAGATTCGGCCACTGGCCGCCGTCTGTTTTGATTTTTTTTTTGTTTTACAAGTGCTAGCAGCGGCTGCTGGCCGTAGGTGGAGGCTGTCGGCAATGGTTGCTAGCTGCCTCGTGGGGTGGGGATCATTTATATATATAATTGTATATATATACACATTATATATATGATAATATATTATATTGTGTATATATATATTATATTTTTAAAAAAAATATATAATATGATTTAATCTAAATCGTTAATTTTTTAAAAGAAGATCTAACGGTTGATGAACAAGATCATAATTATCTTTTATATACAAAAATTTAAACCCAGATGAACGCACAAGCGCGTGTGCTACAGCCACATTTTCAGGGGGGTTCGTTGTTTGATTTTTTAAAATATGAGAGTGTTCTTTGAAAAAAAAAATTTCACAGGAGTGTAATTTGCCTATTTTTCTTAACATAGGGGGGTCCATAGCAATTTTCCTATATATATATATATATTAACTTACTAGTGAAAAACTAATAAATCAAAGCTCCATCTTCATAACTGATATAGAGCTTTCATTAATGGCTTCCTCAGATATGAAATATCCATGGTCATCAACTGTTAACGTGGCAAACTTCATGTCCTTCAAGCCCAGCCTCCAAGATGAAGGAAGAACAAATTTCCACATTTGGAAAGCACAAATAGTTTATGTTGGAGACATGGACGGATATACCCGGGCCGGGGAGTTATGCTTTGCGGGCAGGGGCCATTGTCCCGCCCCAACTTTGCGTGTGTTCCCAAATATATATGTATATATATATAATTTAAATTTAAATTATAAAATAATACATCATTCAATATTAACTAAAATAATTACTTTTTAATTAACATTCATTAGAAAATGTAACTTTTTTTGTTGGGCCTTAGATAAAAAAATTAAATTATTTACATTTATTGAATTAAATTAATTAATTTTTAATTAATGATAAAAATAAATTTAATTAATTTAATTTTTACTTATTTAACTTTGTAAACTCAAAAATAAAATTTTGAGTTTATATTCACAATTAAGTAAACAAAATGAAGAGTATAATTATGCTAGGCGACCCCGTTAGAATATTTTCATTCTATTTGTGTGAGGATAAAGATTTAATTAAAAAGAATTTTAAGGGGACTTGCAAAACAATTAAAATTCAATTTTTTTTTTACTTTAACAAGATGAGACAAAGAGACAAATTGAAAGTGCATATTTTAAAAAGACGTTTTTGAAATTTTTTTGTATTTGAATAGCTACAAGTAAGAAAAAAATTTCAGATATAAATATTATGAAAAAGAGGCTCAAAAATAAAATGAAAAATGACTTTTTAACCTTGCTTAATTAGTTAATTATATTGAGAATGATATTACAAAAAGTTTTTATATTGATTCGATTACTGCGAAATTTATGGCATAAAAGATTATTGTTCTCAATTTCGATATAAATCATATATTTTCAGTTCATAAATTGTAAAATGTATATTTAAACTTTTATATTTTTATAGTTTTGAAGCCCTCATGCTTTCTTTTCTGGACCCATCACTGGTTGCAAAGCCAAGGCTTGCTTGGTTTCATCAACGGCAAAATGGATCCTTGAACTGCTGCCAATTGAGAACACCAATACTATCCCAGAGGATCAAAGTTCAAAAATTTGGAGAATGTTAAATATGAACACACAATCTGGAGGAGGACTGACATGCTTGTCAAAGGATGGATTTTAGGGTCAATTGGAAGAGAAGCGCTTGGCCAAGTGTAGGAGTTGGATACTGCCGGGGTGGTTTGGTTAGAGTTGGAAAAGATCTTCAACAAAGAAAAATCAGCAACTGCTAGTGAAGAAAATTGCAAATCTGAACAAGGGATTGAAAGTTCATCTTCTGAGGAAGATGGTGGTGGTAAGTTGTTTCTAGGGTGTAAACGGATATTAAACAGATCGGATATACTGTTTTCATATTCGTATTCATTTAACTTTTCGAATATTCGGATACGGATATGGATTTGACGGATATTTAAAAATGATATCCAAATTCATATCCGTCGAACATCGGTCGGATTCGGATATATCCGTATTCGATTATAATTATTCAAATACATTCATATTTTATTAAACTTATCCATATTTGAATTATTATTTTATATTCATATTCGATGATAATTATTTAGATATTCATTTATGGATATTCAAATATGTGAATCTATGAACCTATAACAAATATATATTTTAATTAATAGAAGGAACTATATAATTTTATTAAAATGAAAACATTCAAATAAATAATATAATTTTTAATTAATAATTAACTTTGTAATGAATTATTAGTACTTATTAATAATAATAATAATAATAATAATAATAGCATTTAAGTATATTAATTATAAAGTCAACCAACAATAATTATGTTGATTAACTTTACTTTTCAATTTTTTCTCTATATTACAATAATTTTTTAAATTTATTCTTTTTTTCTTCCCAATTCTTCAATTATAATTTATATATATATGGATTATGAGATTTTTATTGAAAAATATAAATAATATATTATTTAATAAATATATATTCGAATAGGATATTAAACGGATCGATACGCATTTACCATATTCGTATCCATTTATAATCGGATATCTACTAATCGAATACGGATAATATCCGCTTTAAACGAATGCGGATAAATTTTATATAAACGGATACAAATGCAAACGGTAAACGAATTTTCGAATATCCATTTACAACCCTAGTTGTTTCCTTTTTCACCTACACACCATCAGGATTTTATTTTTTTTTCCAGCACATTTCTGTGTTTATGGATGGCTGACTATTGTTGGGAGTCCCATTAAAACAGTTTGGCACCCTATATTTATGCTGTTTTATCCTTTATTTCATGCCTTAAGTAAGTGCAAAGTGTGTTATTAATTTTTTTTTACAAAAAAATGCTTAATTGTGGATCATAAACTTAATATGTATTTATGAAGTAAAATAATTGTTTAGCCAACATTGAAATAGAGAATTTAAAATGTTGTAAAAATATGGTAAATTTCATTAATTAAATTGATAAAATCTAGGCAGCTAATTTTACCTGCTTGACTAACCACTCTCGTGGTTTGATAGGGACCTTTAACTTAGTTCGTGAAAAAAATCAATTAATGAAAATATATTGGAAACCTTGACGATAAGCTTAGGTTAATGCAAAATAAAACACTTGTACTATCTGTTTGGGTTGATTGTGCTCATCTCCAAGTCTCTGATAAGTTGGATTGTTAAAAGGTTCATCATAATTAAATCAAACAGGATTCTAAAAAAATTCCCAGTTAGGTTACGTATGAAAGATGGATATGAGGAAGTGAGAACTGATAAGGTACCTGAAATTACCAAATTTGCCTTAACAATGATCTTATTTTTTTTCCGCCTTGCCTTCCAATTTCATTTTATTCCTAATTACATGCTCAAGAAAAGACGGTGAATGTTGGCAGAGGGCCGGCTAGGATAATGGGGCGTTGGCTTCAATATGGTTAATTTTCTTGCAGTGACATGGGATTATCATTATACAACAATATTTTACCAATATTGGTCCTTAAATTATGTCTAAAATATGAAGACATTTGATTCAATGATCCAATTAAACAAAGTGTGTTATGTTGCCGTCTTTACGAGAAGTTACTTATTACAAGAAAATTAAAGTAAAAAGTACCCTATAATTTAATACCTCCTAATACATAACTAGTGCCGCTTTCAGACATCATAAGAGCGCAGAATTGGAGAGGGCATGAGGATTTGAAAGACATATTGACACTGCACAGAGCTGCACTAGAGGGCAACTGGGAAGCAATGCAAAGAATTTTGGAGAATGATCCAAGGACCTTGATTGACAACTTGACTACAACTCTACATGTGGCGGTTGGGACAGGACCAAAGCAATACATTTTTTGTCCAAAAATTGGATTGATTCCTGATGATAAATCAATAGCCCTCCAGGTTTATATGGGCACATTGCTTTAAGTATTGCTGCAACCGTTGGAAACAAAGCAGCAGCAGCAGCTGTTTGAGTGAGGAGAATGCCCAGATTGCTATGCATTCCAGACAGTGCCGGACTGCCGGCGATTTTCCAATCCAAATAGCAACTAAATATGCCCAGAGAGACATGCTGGACTTCTTCATCTCCATTACTAAGGCTGATATTGTATGCCAAACTCTTACGCCGACTTAGATGGACTCTGACTTCTTATAAACGTAATCAATGCTTAGTTTTTTGGGGGGTAACCGTGTTCCAGATATTAAATTAATCTTTTTATCTATCTTTTTTTTTTTTTTTTTCTAAAGAATTTAAAGTTCAAGTTTTTAGATGCACGCACGGGTTATGATCATAGGAATAATATCGATAACTAACTAATACCTTGTAACAGATGTTGCGTTAGATTTGGTCCGCAAGTACCCCCATTTAGCCACTCTCAAACTTCACGACGGTACTTCAGCTTTGGAAGCAATAACAACAAAGAAGTCTACGCTTTTCTACCCAAGAGACTTGAATTTAAGGGAACGTTTCTTTTAATCTAGTAAGTTCCCATGATATGCAGCAAAAATTATCAAAATCTGTATTTGCTGGTAATTTTATTTTATACTAATAAAGTGTAGTGCTTAAGTTATTCGGGAAACTTAAATAATTAATGAGTGAGATTTTTCCCCAGCTGATCAGAATCATATATATGTATATATATATATATGTCTTGCCTGAAGGTATTCCTGTGGAGATGAAGTTGAGATCTCGTCCTACAATGTCAAATATTAGTAACATCGAGAGCATAACTTGTGATTCTCAAGAACCAACAGGAGGAAAGTACTTTTTGTGTACGCTGATATTTCTAAACTCAATAATATTATTAGAATCAAATTTCAATTTTTGTTATATGTATATCACATAAGTAAACACCACATTTCAGTATTATTTATAAATTATATTGGATGTGTAGTTCTAGCAAATTTTTGTCAATTAAGCTGCAGTAAAGCTAAAAACAATTGATAACTTCCTGAATTGAATAGCTTCTCTCTCTCTCTCTCTCTCTCAGCAGGGTTCCAGTGTTTGCTTGCCATGCTTGGAAAATTCATCAAACAATTAGGCAATGACGCATTCAAATTTTGTATTGAAACCACCAATGCACGCGTGCAGCACATGTGCACAGCCACAATTACAAGCATGCTGGTAGAAATTAAGCGAAGCTAGTCTTCCATTTCAGATCCTATAGTAATTAGGAAGATGAAGAATACATTAATGGTGAATCAACAAGCTCTAGAACTTGTCAAGTGTTTGTGCAAGACATTGGAGTCTCTGGGATCTGCAGAAGCTGCAGATATTTATTGTCTGGCAAAATCGCAATTTTAGTCCTGTAACTTTGCTTGATTTGGTTTTTTTTATCCTATAAGTTGTAAAATTTTAGTTTAATCCTATAAGTATAAAAAAATTGTCACTTTTAGTCCTTTGTTCGTGGAGCCGGCGAAAGTCACCGAAAAAGCTGATGTGGCTCACTGAGCGCGCGCCCATTTGGAGTTTTTTGTCTTGTTGGCAGTTGACGTGGCTTGATGAATTGAAAAAAAAATTAAAAATTACAATTTTCATCTTATAACTTAACTCATTTTGGAATTTGGTCCTATAAGTTGCAAACTTTCAATTTAGTCTTGTAAGTATAAAAAAATTGTCACTTTTGGTCCTTTTTCTACTAGAGCCGGCGAAAGTCGCTGGAAAAGTTGACGTAACTCACTAGGCGCGTGCCCGTTTGGAGTTTTTGCCTTGTTGGCAACTAATGTGTCTTGATTAATTGGAAAAAATAAAAAAATAAAAAAAATGCCAACTATATATATAATAAAATATGTATATATATTTATGATATATATCATATACCATATATATGATATATATTTATATATACACATATATTTAGATAAATAATATTTATATATAATTTATAAATATTTACTAATTAAAAAACAATAAAGAAATAATCTACCATATTAACAATATTCTTTTAACTCGCTTAGTTGGCACAACTTTGAATTTAAAAATACACATATTTATATAAATATATATTTATATATAATTTATATTTATTTACTAATTAAAAAACAAAAATCACATGGTTAAAATAATTTAATTGCAATTTTTAAATTAAAAATAAATAAATTAAAAATGAAAATTAAAAAAAAAAAAGAAGGGAAAAAAATGGTGCATTCCTTGGTCTGAACCCCTCCCCGGTGAGCAAACACCATGGCCGTCGCTTGGCTAGATCTGTCCAAGCGGCCTTAGGCCATGGTTGGCCAAGCAATCATGGCTAGATCCATAGTCATTGCAACAAAATGCACCTCACATAACAAATAATTTGGCAACGAAAAACAAATTCATTACCATTTATAGTTAATTGTAACGAAACATAAGAACTTGTTACCTAAATGCTCATGTTGGGTAACCAAGAAAAACTCTTGTTACCTTTAAGTAATTTTTGTTACAGAAAATGTTTGCTCTTTTGTAACTAAATGCAAAGTTGTTACTAATATAAAACGTTGTTACGAATTATATCTCTCGTCATTTTTGAAGATATATTTGTAACAAAAGTTCACACTTTTTGTAACGCTGGCAAAATCGTTACAAACACAATGTATTGGAATAAATGTTTTAATTACTAAAGTTAAATTTACTTCTCTTCAAAATATCTTGCCACCGTAATTTGTTCTATTATTATGGTAACCAATTCTTTTGTTACTAATTTTTATTCGTAATTAAATTAAATTTCTAGCCATAATAGTTGTTTATCTAAGAAATATATTTAACTCTTAAATTTATTTCAAATTTTATTCTACATAAATATAGTTCCTTCTGAAAATGAATTGAGCTTCACATAAAAAGCGAATTTAGCTTGGCAACTTATGTAAGTTAAAGAAAGACAAAATGTTTTAGTTGGACTTTCCTTTATATTTCAAATTGGGCTTCTTTTATCTAAATTAAAGAGAGTCTTTCCTTTAATTATGCTTTCTTGATGCAAATTAAGGCCTACAAAAAAGTTGGTGAATTGAGCATAATATTACTGCTTTTTTTTAAATATAAATTAATCAATTATTTAGTTAATTCTGAATTAGGCTTGAACAAGTTCTCGTTATTAAGTCAGTTTAACCTAATTTCAGTTCCTTGAGGGATTGAAGTTCCTTTAATTTTGGCTTCACATAAATTTAAAGTAGTAGTCAAGCGGGCTTCACAAATTGACATGCAAGAGTTTGAGTTATCTATTTTTTAGTGAATTGGTGAAGCAAACTTTGTTTAAAAATTAGTCTTCACATTGATTTAAAGAATAATTTAATTAAGTTCCACCAATTTATTTCTATGAGTTGGACTTCACTCATATTAATGTATAGGAAAATGTAATTTGGCTTCACTAAGCTATTTTTAACAATGATGCTTGACCAATTTTTTAGTAAATTAATTAAGTGGGCTTCGCTTAAAATTGGTCTCCACATTCATTTTTAAAAGAATCTAATTGGGTTTAATGAATACTTTTTAGGAATTGGGCTTCACTATTTTAATAGTGAATTGTGAATTTGGTTTATTTAAGAATGTGTATTTACATTAATTTAATGAATAATATATTTGGGCTTTGATAGATTATTTTTTAAGAATTGGGCTCCATCAATATTTTGTAATTTGATGAAGTGGGCTCTGTTTAAAAACCTTGCTTTACATTTAATTGTAAAATAATTTAATAGAGTTTTATCAACTTATTATTAATAATTGAACTTTACTAAGTTTTAAGTGAATTGAAGAAAAAATAACCTTTAAAAACTGGGCTTCATATTAATTTATAGAAGAATCTAATTGGGCTTTACCAAATTACTTTTAAGAATTGTGCTTCATCAAATTTGTAGTAAATTGATCAAGCTACTCTTAAGAATTGGGCTTATCAAGTAACTTGTAAGGGTTGGGCTTCATCAATGTTTTGTAATATGATGAAGTGGGCCCTATATGTCCTGGGAATTGGTTAGAATGTGTTCCTATGTATTAATAGGATTTTGGTTCACATGACCTCCTGCAGCAAATGCTTGTCAAAAAGCATTTGTAACTAATCGTGAGTGTTTTTAAAGAAAACTTAAAAGCTCAAACTTAATAATAATAAAAAAAAACTAAAGTACATTTTTTTCTTAAGAAAACTTAATAAACTAAAAACTCTAACTCAATAAAAACTATTTTTTTTATGAAACCAAGGAAAAATATATTTAAAATAAACTCATAACTGAACTTAGAGAATATCTAACCTGCCTACATACCCAATAAAGGGATCAAGTCAATTGTAGTTCAAAGAAATCAACATTTTAGGAGGGGGGTGCCGTTCACAATTTATACTCATGCGGGTCAGAAGTATCCATTGCTTAACCACCTTAGATTAGGTGGAGTATTTGATATTTTAACCAAATAAAATACCTTTAGTGGGATAAGTTAGCAGTTTAACCATATGCACTGCCTTTGGTGGGATAACTAATTTAACCACATGCACTATCTTTGGTGGGTACCGTTCACAGTTTATACTTATACGGGAGTAATATGCAGTTTAGGCTCGTAAGTCAAAGAACAACATGCAGTTTAAGCTCGTGCGTCAAGGAGCAATCTCCCAACTTTATGCATAGTAGCGCTTCAAAAACTTCCCATTTATGGGGCCAATCCTCAATTCGTTTTCAGCAATCAACTTATATGCACCATTTGTATAGACTTCTTTGACAACATAAGGACCATCCTATTTTGATGTGAACTTATTCCCACTTCGATGAGTCATGATGATGGGTCTTCTCACAGCGAGCACCAAATCTCCAACTTGAAAAGATCATAATCGCACCTTCTTGTTAAGTATCTTGGAGAGCCTAGCTTGGTAACACTTAATTCTTTGTTGTGCTTTCAACCTTTTCTCATCAAGGGATTCCAATTCTTCAAGATGAAAGCGTGCATTTTCTTTCTCGGTCAATCCTTCTTGTATGGCTATCCTTAATTATGGATGGAATTTGCTGTCAAGAGGTAAAACAGCTTCAACACTATAAACCAATGAATACGGAATTGCTTGTATAGGTGTTCTATGAGTAGTTCGATATGCCCATAAAGCTTCTTTGATCCTTTTGTGCCAATCCCTCTTTGTCTTTGAGACTACTTTCTTTAGCAAATTACACAGAGTTTATTGAATGCCTCAGCAAGACCATTAGCCGCATCATAGTACATGAAAGATTTCCTCTGCTTAAAATTGAATTTCTGACAAAGTTTATCTATCAGACTATTACTAAAGGGCTTTCTATTATCAGTGATTATGTATCGAGGAACCCCATAATGATATATGATGTTGATGCGGATAAAGTCAGCAACATTTTTCTTATTTACTTCTTTGAGGGGTATTGCTTCAGCCCACTTAAAGAAATAGTCTGTTGCAGCCAATATATACAAGTGCCAAGTAGAAGACTTTGTCATTGGCCCAACCACATATAATCCCCAAGCATCAAATGGCCATAAAGCGATAGTTGAATGTAATGGCTTGGGTGGTTGGTGAATGAAATTTGCGTGAAATTAGCAGGCTTGAATCTTTGAGCATAATCAATGCAATCTTTTACCATTGTTGGCCAGTAATAGCCCATTCTTTTTATTTAAAAATGTAATTTTGGACAAGATTGGTGGGCACCATAAATTCTAGAATGGGCTTCTTCCATAGCTTGGATAGCTTCATCATCACCTAAGCATCGCAAGAAGACTCCACCAAATGATCGCCTATAAAGCACACCTTTATAATAGATGAAGCGAGCCACATGACGTCGGATATCAACTCTTTGGCGTGGATCATTAGGTAACTTCCCGTACTTCAAGTAATCCACGATTGGTTGGCACCAATCATATTTCTCTATCTCAAATACTTGAACGACATGACTTTCATCTTCTTCATAATTCTCATCCTTAAAAATTGGCGGTATAATCCAACTTTTTACATATTGGAATTCTCACTTCATTTTTAGGTATAGCAAGTGAAGAGGCCAATTTAGCTAATGCATCAGCTTGCTTATTTTCCTTTCTTGGCACATGTTCGATTTCTACTTACCCAAGCCATCCAATGAGTCTTTTTGTGTAATTTAAGTAGGGGAGTAACTTAGCTTCTTAACTTCATATGATCCAAGCAATTGGTTGACCACCAACTTAGAATCTCCATAGACTTTAAGGCGCAACTGTTTTATGTCAACCTCCATCTCCAACCCAAGAATAAGAGCTTGATATTCAGCAACATTGTTCGAGCAATTTTCAGTTAAAGTGAAGGAATATGGTAATACTTCATCATTTCATGTGATAAACACTACTCCAGCACCGGCTCCTTTTCTATGGGATGCTCCATCAAAGTACATCTTCCAAGGAGATGCAATTTCAACTACCAAGACATCTTCATCGGGTAGGCCATCAAATAATTCCAACCCAGCAGGGATAGGATGATCAGCCAATAAGTCAACCAAACTTGCCTTTTTACTACCTTATGCGGAACATAGATAATCTCAAACTGTTGTAAGAAGGTACCATCTTGCGAGTCTATCAGAGAGGACAAGTTTTGACATGACATATTTTAATTGATTTGCTTTTGAGATAAGACGGAGAGGATGTACCTGAAAGGAATGCTTCAACTTTTGGATTGCAAAAAATAGAGCCAAACATATTTTCTCAATTGGCCAGTATTTCACCTCATTTGGCATCACCATCCTGCTCAATTAGTTCAAGGCATTTTTCTTTTTCTTCATCATTTCCTTGTGCTAGTAAAGCTCCGACAGAACATTTTTGAGCAACGATATGAAGGATCAGTGGGTGTCTAGGTATTGGTGCGACCAATACAGGAGGCCTCACCAAATAAGCTTTTATGCTCTTAAAGCATTGCTAAAAGCTTCATCCCATTCAAATAGAACACCTTTCTTTATTAGATGGCTGGATGGTTGACACCTACCAGCTAAATTTGATATGAATCTCCAAAGATAAGCTAATTTCTCTTGCAAGCTTTTGAGTTGTGTATGTCTTGAGGTTCTGACATTTTCAAAATTGCATCAATCTTTGTTTGCTCGGTTTCTATACCTTGATGACGAACGATGAATCCCAGAAACTTACCCGATGTAACACCAAATGCACATTTTAATGGGTTCATTTTGAGTTGATATTTTCTTAGGCGCTCAAAAACTTGTCTCAAATCTTGGATATGATCTTCTTGCCTTTTGGATTTAACAACCACTTCATCAATATAACATTCAATGTTCTTATAGAGCATATCACCAAAAATCTTCTGCATAGCTCTTTGATACGTGGCACCAGCATTCCTCAACCAAAACAGCATCACTTTATAGAAATATATACCCTTAGGAGTATGAAATGCCATCAACTCCTCATCTTTTGGTGACATACATATTTGATTATATTTGGATGATCCATCCATAAATGATAGTGCTTCATGCCTTGTGGTGGCATCAATCATGAGTTCAGCAACGGGCAATGAAAAATCATCCTTAGGACAAGTACAATTCAAGTCCCTAAAGTCCACACAAACTTGAATCTATCCATTTTTCTTCCTTACTGGGATAATGCTGGAGATCCATGTTGGATACTTGACTTCTCGAATGAACCCAACCTCGATGAGCTTGTTCACTTCAGCTTCAATTAAAGGAACCAGTTCAGGGTGGAACCGCCGTTGAGCTTGTTTAACTTGACAAGTTTCTTTCTTTACTAATAGATGATGGACTGCCATTTTTGGATCTAACCCAGGCATCTCTTTATACGACCATGCAAAATATATCTTTGAATTCATGTAATAATGCAATATATATTTCTTCTTCCTTAGCAGTCAATAAAGCACTAACGTAGATAGGCTGAGCGTCGTTGGCATCACCTAAATTGATCTCTTTCAATTCATCTACAATAGCTTTAACACCTTCTTCAAACTCAAGAGGAGAATTTTCAGCATCTTCTTCTTCAATGAATAATTCTTCACTCAAAGTGATATGGTAAACTGGTGCAATATTCCTTCCACGAGCTCAATTTTCTTGAATTACACGCATGTGCTTGTTTGTCCACCTTTTCATCTTATATGAACTATCTTCATGGCGTCATCTTTTTCACTTATGTAACCGCTGTGGACAAGCCTAGAGATTTGCTTGAAAAGATGATTTATAGCATTTTGACGAGTTGGCCGACTAGTATTATCAACAATATGATATGAAGAGGTTACACTTTCTCTATCATCTTCTTCATCCAGTTGAGTTCGTGTGAAAATGATGGTTTGCAGTTTAACTTTCAAGGTTCTACCACATGATATATTCAAAATAGAGTACCGCTTCATGCGTGAAGGAATTGAACTCCTTAACTTTTTTAGCTCACTAACCCACTTCGAAAACTTTGGTATTTTGAATGAATTCAATCTCCAATTATGGGTTCTTTTACGCCGCCACTTTTCAAGTCTATCAAAAACTAAGATTCACAGGACTTTCTTCCCATTTTCATCAAAAACATCATTTGTTGAGGAAAATTCCTCTCTAACTATATGATTATTACTGGCTCTCCTAATCGCAATATGAATAGGATTTTGAGGGACAAATCCAAGTCTCATGCGAGAGCTTTGAACACTATGACCCTTTTCCTTCAACATCTTTTGAGTAGTGTTATGCCCATATGCTTGCTTTCCAGAAATCTCAGGAGGGAGTTTTCCCAAAATGGAATGTTTTTATGGATTGTATCCGACTTTTACAAGAAGTTTATAAGCTTTTGGATCAAAGCAAGTCTCATTTTGAAGATGCAGAGATTCCTTGTGTTCCTTCTTGACTCCTTGAGTTGCGTGAACAAACCTTTTTAGTGGCTGAGAAGATAGCTTATTCACATCAATCTTAGTTAGGGGAAACATTAATTCTTTCAATGACTCATATCCTATCAGAGTGACTCTCTCTTTATGTGATCTTTACCGCTGCATGCTGGAGTCAAGTCTTTAACATTATTTCCTCCATTAAGATCATCTTGTTGCTTGGATTCCTCTTGTTCTTTAGCCTTGGCTGTTTTCATATTTTCAGTGTAGTATTTGCCATCTGCTAAGTGTGATTTGGCTTCAGTGAAAGGTTTGCTATCTCCAAGCACTTTCTTTACCACACTTGCTCGACAATATTTGAAACATTGGTGCCAAGTAGAAGAAACTACACCATTTTCATGTAACTAAGGTCGACCTAAAAGCATATTGTATGGTGTCTTAGCATTTATGACACGAAACAATGTCGTTGACAACATATCGTCCATCAATAACTTTATCTTTATTATTCCAAGAGCCCTTTGCCCCCTTTATTGAACCCTTGGATCATTAGGCAACTATTTGTCGATTCATCTGTGGGGATTCCTAAATCCTTTAGCACACATTATGGCAAAATATTGACTGCAAAGCCTCAATCAATCAAAATTCTATTTATTTTCTGCTCACAAGCATAACCAGTTCCAAACAGTGGCCTATTATGGGGCTTGGAGCCAAGCAACAAATTTTCATCAGTGAAAGTCATTGCCGATATGCACTCCTCAGTTACATCAAAATTTTCTTCATCAGATAAACATGTTTCACTAGAAGAAATCTTTTCTTCACTTATCATGTAGCACACAATGTTACTACCGTGATCACCAAGTACGCCCTTTTCGATCTTGATAGCAGCATGATTTGAGGTAGCATTATCCTTCTCAAGTGAGATTTTCCCTTGTCGAGCCAATTGGGTCACTTTATCTTTGAATACGTAGCAGTAATGAATTGGGTGACCCACCAACCGATGGTACTTGCAATACTTTGGGTTATCTATTTTCCCAGCTTCTTCAAGTCGCTTCATTTTGGGTAATTCAATCAGATTTGCATTTAGCAAATCATCAAATATTTCAGAGATATTTGAATCAAGGAATGGGTATGTCTTAGCCTGTATCTCTTTTAAAGTTAATTTTCTTTGTCCCCTTTCTTTGGGAGACATCCTTCCTTTCATCCTTCGCGCTTTCTACCTTCATACGAAACTTGATGGGTGTTGCATTCACCACCATAGCTTCTTTACTCTGCACCTTAGCAATAGTTCTGCCCCCTTTCTTGAATTCTTGCTTTTGCTTAGACTTACGAGGCTCTTGAATTGGTGGCCCTTCTACTATGCTAGCAAACATACTTAACTCCATATCATGGGCTTGAGTAGCTAATTTTCCAAATGTTTTGTGTTGAATTCCTTGCAAAATATATTGAAGTCCCTAATGTATCCCTTGAATGCACATCTCAATAGCTGAAGTGTTAGATAATCTGTCTTTGCAATTAAAGCTTAAGTTTCTCCAACGATTAATGTAATCAATCACTGGCTCTTCTTTCTACTGGCGAGGATTGGTGAGTTCAATTATATTGGCTGTCCTTCAGATACTATAGAAACAATTGAGAAATTCTTGCTCCAATTGTCCCCATCTATCAATTAAGCTTGCTTCTAAGTCAGTGTACTAATCAGCATTGCCCTTCAAGGATTGAACAAACTGCTTAACTAAGTGATCTCCATATGTTCCAGCATTGTTGCATGTTTCAATGAAATGAGCCACATGTTGCTTTGGATTGTCTTTGTCATCAAATTGCTGAACTTTGGTGGCTGATAACCAATCGGCATCTTTAAGTTGTCAATCCTTTGAGTATATAGCTTGGAATAAGTCATAAATGACTTAGAGCTTCCTTCAAATTTGTCTTTGATAGTTCCCATGATAAACTCCCTTAGCTGGTCAACGGGAATTAGTCCATCAGTGGAAACTTATAGTTCCTTTGTTGTAGGCTTTTCATTTCCAACTAGCTGCCTCTTTGTGAATGTTTCGACTTCATCTTGAGCCTCTATTTGTTTCTCCATCACGCGACTAGTCTCAGCATTATCCACCTCGTTCATCAACTTGGAGATTTGAGAATCTTGCTCTTGGACATGCTTTGCTAGCCCTTCAATAATCTTCGTTAAATTAACAATTTGTTCCTCTAAAGTCGTAGCACTTGTCACCATCACTGGCGCTATGTTTGAGGAACTTCAGGTTGAGCAAGGAGTGGATGCTATTGATTATTCCTTTGAGTCTCCACCACCTTCATTAGTATCAATAGCATGCAGAAAAAGTAACAAAAATGCTTTTTCCACAACTTCAAGTGAGTGATTTACCTCTGAAGATGATTGCAACTTTTTGGACGTATTCCGTGTGGTGACGCCAACACTTCTTGCTCTAGTATTTATGGAATTTGAGGTAGTCATCTTCAATGTAACAGTCTTGTTGGTGGCCATGATACTTCAATCTTTAATAAAGGAAAGAGATGAGAGGTAGAGATGATCCTACTGGGCATGCCAAAATTTGTAATAACAAATTTTCTTATCTGCAAAAATTAAAATTACAAAACAAGAGAAAATTATACAATTAAATTTAAAATCAAAATTAATTAATCAACTGTGGATTCTATCTCTAATCTAATCCTCTGATTCTTCCCTTTCATAGATAATCTTGAGCTTCTTGAAAAACACTTTAAACATCGTGGATCTCCTTTGAATTTGATTTGAATAGAATAACGCCAATTCGAGGGTTTCGCACCTTAATCTCGAATTAAATGCCAAAAATATATGAATTCTGTGAAGAACACTTTGAACGTTGTGGATCTCCTTTGAATTTGATTTGAATAGAATAACGTCAATTCGGGGGCTTCGCATCTTAATCTCGAATCAAACGCCAAAAATAATGGATTCCGTGAAGAACACTTTGAACGTCATGGATCTCATTTGAATTTGATTTGACTCGAATAAAGCTAATTCGGGGGGCTTTGCATCTTAATCTCAAATCAAATGTAAAAAATATATGGATTCCGCAAAGAACACCTTAAACTTCATGGATCTCCTTGAACAAAATAACGCCAATTCGAGGGTTTCGCACCTTAATCTCGAATCAAACGCCAAAAACATATGAATTCCTTGAAGAACACCTTGAACGTCGTAGATCTCCTTGAATTTGCTTGAGAGAATTGCTGGCCTCCTTCAGAGTTTCTCTCGTCTGCTGGAATTTGTGTTGCCTCAAATGAGCTAGAGTCACCCCTTTTATATAGGTGCTTGATGGAAGACTTCTGATTGACTTAAACTCCTTCAAAGATTTTCTTTTTGATAAGATAATATCAAAATCAAGAGATATATTTGATTTTGATAATATCAAACATCAAAGATATCATCAATATCAAATATTTTTGATTTGATTAATCCACGGATGCAGATACTCCATCTCTGACACGTGTCAATATCTGATTTGAACATAAAATAAATATTAAATTATCAATTAAAATTAACAATTTTTCTTTTGGAATTAAATTTAATATATCCCAAAATTTAAATAGAAAATTTTAAATTAATATTTAATATATTATTTTACATGTGTCACTTCTCAATTGGTTAAAAATTTAATATGTTTACAGTACCTATTTATGAAAGGTAGAACAAATGAAGCAATCAGAGTTTTGGGAAAAATAGCTCTGATCAACACAAGAACTTCCCACTGGCAATCTAGTCTCTGATAATCGAAGAATCCAGGAAGATGAAGAAAATTTTCCATCAGAAGAAACTCCTCTCCTCTCCTCACACAAAAACAAGACAAGCACTGTCAAGAAATGCCTTAAATCTCTCTGTAAACTCTTTTAATCAAATTTATTAGGGACCACTCTTCTTATATGGACTTTGAGTTTTGTGTATACGTTTGCATACTATGGGATCCAATTGATGATCTCTGCATTGAGCAGCGCACAAAGTGATTGCTGCTTGTTAAGTATTCTACCCCAAAGTGTCCAGAATGATAGCCTCTATGTTAATACTTTCATCACTTGTTCAGCAGGTATATTTCTCCAGCTCTTCCGACAAAGATCATTGTAATTCTGAGCCAATACAGAGATCAGCATTCTGTTTTCTAGCAGAACTTCCAGGATATATTCTAGCCATTGTTCTTGTGGACAGGTGGGGCCGCAAACTTTGCATGGAAATCCTTTCAATCCTAACAGTCATCACCATCCTACCATTGCTTTTCCATCAAACTGGCATTGTGACAATAGCTTTTATTAGTCAGCAGCCGCATATTCCTTTCTGCTGCATTTAACACTTTGAATGTCTATGCAAAAGAGGTAGAGTTGTACATTACTGTTGCTGCTCGTTGTTTGTGCTGTTCTCTCCTGGCATTTTTTCATGATACAACTTAGCCTAATGGAAATATGAATTCTGGTTTTTAACTTTGCCTTTATGCTCCCATTCATTCATAGGTTTATCCAACTTCTGTAAGGGCCAGCGGCTTTGGAATTGCAAGCGGTGTGGAAAGAATTGGTGGAATGATATGCCCTCTGGTGACCGTAGCGTTGGTGAGAGGATGCCATCAAACACTTGCGGTTATTCTGTTTGCGATAGTTATACTTATTTCAGGAATTTGTATCCTGCTTTTCCCATTTGAGACCAGGGAAGAGGACTAACAGACATTGTTAGTGATACAGAACGAATCAAACTCTCGAGATTGCTTGGTTTTTTCCACGAATGAAAATGATCACTAAAAAATGTGCATATATATGCAAGTGTATTTCTTTTTTGACAAAATAAGCATTTTAATTGGTGTATTTCTACAAATTTGTTAAGTTCAGCCTTTTACTTTACATTTATGTCATTCGATCAAATAACCACTCGATAAGTTTGTAAATTTTTATTTAAAAAAACTTTGTGAACTTTAAGTAATAATATTTTATTTTATTTTATTCCACAAATCATAAGGTCGAAATATAATAATAGTACAATTTTTTTTTTTTCCAAATATGAAAATCTAATATATAGCCCCATAGAATTTGGGAAAGATGAAAAAAAAAATGAATCTACGTCGGATCTTTTGATTAGGAGATGAATTTGGGCCTTGTTTGGTTGTCAATTAACAATTTGTTTTCGAACACTTAAAAGTTAAATAAACAAACACTATATATTCCTCAATTTCACTCTCAAAATACAAAATTTATTTTTTAAAATATCCTTACTATTCATACTTCCAAACCATTCCCTAAAGTCCCAATCATTATCTCATTATTATAAATATGTACACACATTACCACTCATTCAATTTATATATACATATATATATATATATAAATAATTTTAAAATATTCATTTCACCCAACCAATCCAACAAAAAATATGGGTGTCAATTTGTGTTAGAACTCATGAGCTCAACCCAACCCACATGAATTTGGTTTGGATTAGACTTAATATTTCAAAAATGGGTTTAAGCGGGTTGGGTTCTAAATGAGTTGTATCAAATTTAGATTCAAAATGAATTTTAAGTAGATTCAAAATCGGTCCATTCAAAAAATTTAATTAACTTAATAATTCACCTTGTTATGTTGTAAAATTGCATATTAATTAGAGTGTAGAAAGCATAATAATATTAATATAACTTTTTGAATTAATTTTTCAAAATAAGTAAATTAATATTAGGAATTTTATATTTTTATTGGATAATAGGTAAGTTTGAATTCGGAATTTATTTGAAATATTTAAAAACTTTGTTTGATATTAATTGCAAAATAATTTTATTGAGTTTCATCAACTTATTTTTAATAATTGGGCCTTACTAATTTTTAAGTGAATTGATGAAGAAGTAATTTTTAA
Organism: Jacaranda mimosifolia; assembly: GCA_018894105.1. Classification (NCBI taxonomy): domain Eukaryota; kingdom Viridiplantae; phylum Streptophyta; class Magnoliopsida; order Lamiales; family Bignoniaceae; genus Jacaranda; species Jacaranda mimosifolia. The sequence continues at coordinate 10,028,570 of CM032125.1, forward strand.
AAATTGGGCTTCACATTAATCTATATTTAAATTGAGCTTTACCAGGCTACTTTTTGGAATTGTGCTTCACAGATTTTTAGTGAATTGGTCAAGAGGGCTTTTTCTTTTTGACAAAAAAAATATATTGGGCTTCATATTAATTTATAGAATAATGTAATTGGGTTTCACCAACGTCTCTTTATAAATTGAGCTTCACTGTTTTTTTTGGTAAATTGACCAAATGGGCCTTATTTGAACATTGAACTTCACATTACTTTATATAATCATCCAATGAGTTTCATCAATATCTTTTTAAGAATTGGACTTCTTTTAAGAATTAAGCTCCCTTCTCCCGGACAATAAGAACAAGTTGTTTGGCTGAATTTTAAAGTTTTTTAAAAATATTTTATAAGATATTTAAAAAATTATACGATATTATATAAAATATGTTAATTTTTTTGAAAAAAAATATAAATTCTTGAAATAAGATATTTCAAATGCATAGCTCTTTCAAAATAAAAATAAAAAAAAGAAATTTTAACTTATTTTTAAAATATTCAAAAAATCTTTTATTAATTTAACACTTCAAGAACTTATTATTAAAATAAAATCTAACACTTTATAAGTTTCAAAATATCTTATAAAATTTCTAAATGTCCTTAAGTGAAATAACCACATTAGATGGGCCCAAAAAAATTTATGCTTAACCCATGTCTACTTAGACTCAATCAAGTGGGCTTTCTTTAAGAATTAGGCATCATACATAATTTAATAAGTAATTTAAATTTAGGTAGCAATGAATTTTCGTCCCCACCATAACTTTGTACAGTACAGAATTTGACTTTGTGCAAATGGCAACTATTTTATTTTTCACTACTTACTTAATTAGTATCCTAGCTGCGTTTTTCACGCCAAAATTTGGCTCCATTGAAATGGTAACAATTTTATTTGTTACTAATTCTACATAACAAATTAATATATTTCCCTCCAAAAGCTTGATTCCCTCCATAAATAAATCCCGCCAATTTTTTAATTTCCTCCAAGTTTTGGTCCCTCTATGTGTATAAAGGTTTAAAATTTGACTTTTCTTTATTATAACATCTTTCTAAAACTAAAAAAAATTTGGAAAATTATTTATGAATTCTAAAAAAGTTTAACATTTCTTTTTAATTAATTTGCTTAAAAATAAAATTTTCTGTATTATAATTTTTATTTTATGTAAAAGTTCAAGAAATATGTTTCTCTAAATTATAATTTATTAAAGTTAAAATAACAATTTATAAAATATTTATATTAAAAGACCTATTTTATCATTGATGTTGCTTAATTCTTTCTTTTATTGTAACCATCTAGTTAAATTGAAGTTTACACAATAAAATCATGTATGTATATACTCCTTTATTATATGAAATCATGATATGAAGATAGTCATTCTGGTGTAACATAGTGTAGAAAAAATATTGATTTAGAGTATACAATTAAAACAATATGTTATTAATAAAACTCAACTAAAGTATAAATGTGAATCATAACACATATACCAATTATTTATTAATGCACCAAGTTGGATGAGAAGCTTGAACCTTTTTTCTTATTTTTTATCAAGAGAACATTACAGATGACAAAATTTATCCTTTCAATAAGTTAATATTATTCCATTCTCAAATCAAGTAAATTAAATGACAAATTATATAATCAAGTACACGTAAAAGTGCACAACAAAGCCCATTTGGGTTGAACACGAGATCTTCCACACAATATGGGAGATTGATGCCGCTGAACGAGAAACCTAAACTTTAAACAACTTAAATTTGGATCAAATCAATGTCATCAAATTTAAATCTAATCATAAATACCTGTGTTCAAAGTCAACTTGATATCCTGTAGGATTTTTAGATTTTTTAATTAGTTAAAATCCTAAAGTTCCAATCAAATATGAATGTATTTGGTAACCCATTGACAATCATGAATGCACCAAACATGGAATAAATTGAAAAAAAGTATCTAATATAAATTGTTATGGTTAAGGTGATCTTGATCAAGTATTTATTCAAAAATTTTTGTACTCAATTGATTATAATTGGTATGAAATTAATCAACACGAATAACATGACTATATATAGTCAGTAATTCTAAAAATTTTGAAACACTAACAATTTTACAATACAAATGCAAGGCAATATAGTTTTATATTTGTAAACTTAATTTTGTCCCCATATTTATAATTCAATAATAAAACAACTTTTGTTTCATCTCCAGATTTGACATTGCATTTTATTTTTATTACAATAAAATTGTATTTCAATTAATTTTCATTAAGTAATTATATTATAACTAATTACAATATCATAATTAAACAAAAACTAAGTTATCTGAAATCAGAAAATAATATTATAATTAATTGCACAAAAATAATTTTTATGATATTATTCATTATCAAAAAATATTTAAAAAACAAATAATTAAGGGAATGTTTGGTTATGTTTTTATGTGATTTTATTATTTGTTTATTATATATTTTGGGAGAATGAATTGTTGGAGAATGTGAAAATTGTATTTTGGTATGTTTATTTATGTTTTTGAAAAGACATTTTTTAATATAGTAGTTAAGTCAATGCCTTTTTATTGGATTTTTGAGGTGAAAACAGAATTGAATTATTTTTTTATTTTTAGAATAATAATAAAATATATATGATGTATATATATAATATATGTATCTCTATATTAAAAAATTAAAGCTTTGGAGGTAAAATGAGGATATGTTTGGTTATATTTTCCCAAAATAATTTTGTTTTGGGGAAACATAACCAAACACTCCCTAAGCTTTTTTATAATTAAAGAAAGATAGGCATAAAAGAAACTTTCTCCATAAATTGCCGTCTCACAATTACCCATCTTCTCCTTCATGGCTTTTGTTAAGGTTTTTCTCCATAAACTTTCTCCATATTTTCTCTATTTTTGGACAAAAAATAGAAAATAAAACCCTAGAAAACTCATCCCTCCCTCAAACATGAAAAACTTAAGTAAATATAAAATACTGAAGAAGTTGAAGTTCAGTTGCTCAAAGAGAAGACCCACCTTGTTTGAGCAACTTTTTGAAAATTTTTTTTTGCTTACCATAGAAGATGTAGAAGCCGGTTTTCCTAAAGGTTTTAGGATACATATAGACAATTTGTTTCTAATTCTGGTTTTTTATCAATTGGATTTAGGGTTTTTTTTTTTTTATTTTGGATGTTTGTGTCTTTTTTAGGGATTGTGTGAAACTTGAGCCATTTGAGACACTTGTGAGGAGAGATAGAAGAAAACCATATTTTGTGGAGCATACATGTTATCTTTTGTATATTATTGTATTGTTTTGTGTCTTTTTTCTTATCTCATTCATATTATTTTTAGTAATGTATATGCATGAACTAACAACAATTTTCTTTGTTTTGTTTTGTAGTCAAGATGCCACCTAAATGAGTTGTACTACATTGTCCAATGACGAGGAATGCTCCACCAATCATCCAAGAAGACAATGAAGCAAGCAAGAGTATGACAACGGAAAATAGGCAACAAAATCCTCCACCTACAAATGCTACTAATCCTTCAACTTTGCGCACATCTCCACTTTTCAAAAAGGGTAAAGTTTCATCTCCTCCTTCCACCACAAACAATGCCACATCTCATCTACCAAGGAGCTCTACAACCACAACAAGGGAATTATTTCCTCCTACGACAAGGACTGGTACTACATTACTTCAGCCCATAGTCTCTCTAGCCCCCACTTCGAGTGAACCTACATCTATACATGCAATTATGGATGAAACCACAACTGAATCACCAATACAGAGTCGATCTTTAACTTTGCAGGTAATACAGGGGGTGACTTTTCCATGAGCCACTAGCAGTAAGGTTGTACTGACAAACCCACAGGTAAGAACTCCACATGCTAGTTACACTAAGCTTTTACATACTATGAGTGCTTCTTCTAAAATTTGCAGTCATCTTTTCAATCATCCCCACAACCATCTCTTCATTGTGATTTTCCTTCAACATCAAAGGATACGACATCACATCCTCAAATAGGACAAGTTGATGAGCATTTGGAAATTCTTTCTCCTGTGCAAGCTACTAACTCAATTGAAGCTGTAGATCCTACACCTACCATGGGTTACAATTTACATCAAATTAACTATTTTGAATCTGTATAAGTTTTGTTTTATGTGACTTTATCTTGTTGCACATTTGCAAAAAACCTTGTATTCCACAAAAGGAAAGGTTATGGTGTAAGCACTGGCAAGGCAATAGAGAGAGAGAAATTATAATTAATGAAGGCAGTAATACCAACTTATAATGTATGCTCAAACTCCTATATGTTAATGCTAATGTTCTAGTACCTATGATATGATCAGGGTGGGAAGATACTAGAAATTGAGTCTCTTGAGGATTTAAAGAGGCCGTTCAAATATGGTAACTATTTGGCTAGTGGGATTAGAAAAATTATTAGGCATAGCCCGCAGCTTGATTGGAAAACTTCATGGAAAATGTTCTTGAAATTGATAAATTACCTGTCTTTGCTAGATTAGATGTAAGTTTAATTATTTCTTTAGTTCAGTTTACACTTTCACTTTGTTATATGCATGACGACACAATTACATGGACAATTGATTTGATTTTTAATTTTATGTTTCTATCTTAGCAATGGTTTTCTATTAAAGGATGGTGCTCGGATCCCATAGTTTACTTTATATGTAGATGAGATGTTTGCTGATAGTTTATACACCCTACAAAGGAAGATTGAATGACATCTACAGAAATATGGTTTATTGTGGTGCAAATCCAAGGAGTAAAGCACCATTTAATTGGATCCCTTTCAAAAAGTGGCTAGGCTTATGTGATGTATTTGAAGATCCTAAATTTCAGGTGATATTTTGATTAGAAAAGTGAATGTTTGCATTGTAAATATTAATGATTTTTTGGAGTAAAATGTGCGGCTGTTTTGGTGTTTTAATTGTCCTTTCTTATGATCTAACATACTAAATTTCATGGGCTGTTTTTTTATATTTAGTTGCATTTCATAATACTTAATTTGCAAATCCCAAATATGAGCAGCTAGAAACTCTAAGTTTAAATGGGATAGAACAAGTGAATTGGGATATATGTAGATGGTGAATAAGGGCCTTATTTAATTTGAGTACTTGAACATTTTGATTCTTCTAATTTTTGTATATTTTTTATCATTTCCTTTAGTAGAATCGTTGTCCTCCTAGGTTTCATGTGAGGCAACATAACTTAGTTTTAAGACAAAAGTTTTCTTCTTTTACAACTAGTTGCCTAAAAGTACTTGACTCAATAATGATCTTTTCTTCATGATAAGTAGAGCAATCCCTTTTGTCTCAAATTTTTGTATGTTTTTCAACATTTCTTTCAGTAGCATCACTATATTTTCAATGTTGGTTGCATAGGAAAACCCCTTCTAGCTTTCGTGTGAGATAACATAACTTAGTTTTAAATAAAAGTTGACTTATTTTACAAGTTGTTTCCTAAAAGAAGTTCCATAATGAAATTTTCTACATGATAACTAAAGTTATCCCTCTTGTCTACATTTATATCACTCCAAGTTATTTGAGATACATTATGATTATTTAAAATTCTTTCAATTTTTTAACATTATTGTATGCAAACATAGGAACGATCCAAGATCAATTCAGAAGATAGAGCACAAATGCCTTACTCTCATACTTTGGGGGCAAAATCATTCACAGCATGATTAATGGATATGGTAAGACATGAATGAGTTTGGAATATACATTTCACTTCTTACTACACTACAATAGTCTTCTACACTAAATCTCTCTTTCCAATTACATGAAAGCTGAAGCGAAGTGGCTAAATTTGGACAAACTCATATAAAGAAAGGTACTACAGAGTACGTGAATGAGGCAGTTGCCCACAAGCATGTGAGTTTGAATTTTAGATTACGTATTCCTTCTATTCCTTAATGCATGTATTTGAAGTTTCGAAAGGAATTAATAAGTTTGACTTTTATGCACATGATAGAATGAAATGAAAAGGCAGAGGGAAGAAGCAATCAAAGATGAGCACGATCAAATTATTGAAAGAGAAATCATGATAGACCCACCTAGCACTCGTACTGGCTACAAGAGAGGCATGGGACTTGGAGTTGTACTTCTAAAGGTAGAAAAAAAAGAAGATATGAGACCATAAAACTTCAAGCAACCAAGGAGGAGCTAGCTAACACATAAAATGAATTGAAATCTGCAATGGAACTCATCAAAGGTCAATAAGAGATGATGCAAAGCCAGCAAGGGAAAATTCAAAGCCAACAAGAGTAGATTGAAAGCTAGTAAGAGTAGATTCGTACATATACTTAGCAATGCCAGAAGTAGGGTGAACAAATAACACAGTTGAAAGACGGCCACAATGAGTTGAAACAACTCATATTGGCACTGCAAGATAAACTGCATTAGAGGACAAGTACTTAAGAGAAGTTAGGTAAAACCTAGAGACTAATATTATCACATTCATTGTTGCTTACTACCCGTACATATATAACGAGCATTTTAAGATTTGATAAATTCAAAAATATTTGGAGATGTTCAGGATTTCAATGCATTAGGAACAATTTTTGGAATATTCTAATTTTAAAAAAATAATGACTAACATGTTTCCATTGTATTAGTATTTCATATACTGCTTTTATTTTTATTGATATTTTGCTACTTTGTTTACCGTATGCATTACAATTGCTTGTTGGAATCTTTGTTGGGGTTTGACAGGGTAAAAATTTACTGAAATTTAATGAAATATTGGTTGATTTTGCTATATTATGGTTTGAAACTGCTTCAATTAAATTAGTTATATATAAGTTATTCTGTCTGCTCATTTATTTACATGTAGCTTGGTTTTATATGCTTAATACTCTACATAGTTTTTTTTTCCTTTTTTCCTTCTTCCCTTTTTCTGTTATCTATGCATTTTTATTAAACAATCATATTCATTGTAGTTTTTTTGTAAGTATTTTGATTTAGTATGCTTTCTTTAAGATATTAGGATTTTCTTCATTTTCTTAATATTTCCTTTCGTTAATTGTAGATTTTTGGAAGCGGACTCCAGATTTTATGCTGTGCACAATGCAAACTATCCTATTGGATATGCTTTCAGGTTATGGGACTTGAAACTTGCTTTCTTTTACTGAATTAATTGTCATTTTGCTACTTTAGATATAAACTTCTTTGCAAAACTGATACATTTAACATGTTATTTTGCTTTCTTCAAATTATCTTGATTGGGAAATAGTTAATTATTTTGCTACTGAAAATTTAGGATGATGCATGATCTTACGTTTGATGTTTTTGAATTTGGGAATCTTGGATGATGCACTTTGGGGATGTATTGAGTTGTCTTGTTGGATTTTTCTGAATTTCATAGTATATGATGATGTTTAATTTGGAAGTAGATTATCATTTTGTGATGGATGTTTTTGAATTAGAGAATTAATGTATACATGATGGTGTTCTAATTGCTCATTTTTAATGACTGAATGTTGGACGAGATTGTGTTTTGGTAGCATAGTGTTAATGCTAATGATGCTTTAGGGGTGCAAGCTGTATATAATGGTGGTTCTTATTCCACGCTATAGTTGTAGAGTTAAATATATGGTTTATATATTGTAATGAATATAGGTTATATTATAGTAACCAAAATAATTTTATGTAACAATAACTTGGTCATTTTAATTATTTGTAACAAAATATTTATTTGGTAAAATTTATAGGTAACAACACATTTTATTACCTATATTTATTTATAACACAGTCTGCATTTTTCTGATATTGGTAACAATATATGTATATATATATATTTTTTGTCATTTTAACTATCTGTAACAAAATTTTAGTTCTATTATTAATTTAAAGGGAACAAGACATGTTACGAATATTTTCTAAACAAAGAAGCATTCATTATTTTGGTAACAAAATTATTTGTCATATTTATCCATTGGTAATGAAATAATTAGTTTGTAATTAATTTGTTATTTTAGTTATTGTAACAATTTTGTTGGTTACGTATCTATTGATAACAAAATTTAATCAAACATAGAACTATAATTGAATTAAGTTTTGGTAATGAAAATATATTACATAATGAAATTACTTTTTTGGTAACAACATAAATTCATTACAATTGCTTAATCTATTGTGACTAAAACGCATTTGTTACCCTTACACTACTTTTTGTAACAATATATTTTGTTACAATTTCATTTTTTGGTATCAAAATAAATTTTTTTTACTAAACTGATTGGTAAAGAAAGCCAAATTTTCGTTACCAATTACCATAGGCAACGGGCTTCAGCTCATGAAGTTTTGGTAACAAAAGTTTCGTTACCATTTAATATAGTAACGAATTTTAAATTATAGTAACGAAAATTTTAGTTACTATTTATATAATTGTTGTTGTGAGTTGACAATTTTTTCATTTTTTTTTTCAATTAATCAAGCCACGTTAGCTATCAAAGAGGCCAAAACTCCAAATGGGCATGCACCCAATGAGCCATGTTTGCTTTTATGGCGATTTTCACTGGCTCTGGGGAAAAAATGACTAAAAGTGACAATTTTTGATATTTGTTGGACTAAATTGAAAATTTGCAACTTATAGGACCAAAATCCAAAATAGGTAAAGTTATATGATGAAAATTGCAATTTTTATTTTTTTCCCAATTCATCAAGCCACGTCAGCTTTTTTGGGACTTTCGCTGGCTTCGAAAAAAAGGACTAAAAGTGACAATATTTTTTATATTTATAGGACTAAATTGAAATTTTGCAACTTATAGGTTGAAAACCCAAGTCGAGCAAAGTTATGGACGAAAATTGTAATTTTGCCTTTATTGTCCTGCCATATTGATAGCAGCAGAATTGTCTATGAGGTTGTTGAGCTGATGATCATTGAGACATTTCTAAATAATTTGCTATAATTGTTCATGACAAACTACAAAGCTTGTTTATAATACAAAATATATTGCCTTAGTTTAGTTATGGAAGCTTTGCAGCAAAACAAAACAGGTTGTGTAACCTTTTAGGATGACTATAGTTCAACTTTTTCAAAAAAAAAAAGTGCAGTTTCATTTCCATTGAGAAGATGCCACTGAGCTTCCTTGACCTTTTCTAAAAGATTTTTCTATTCAAAAGACAAGTTTCAGTAAAGCAATTTTATCTAGTATGGGTGTATAGATGAAAGCGACAATATAAGATGTATATGAATGAAACCTGAACGCCTCTTTCTCAATCTTGCAATTGGTTCATCAAGGTCTGAATCATCTTCTAGAGAAATATTCAATAAAATAGCAACAAATCAATAACAATTATGTAATTTAGATCGCATACACGTCTATATTAGAATCCAATGCATAATCCATACCCTCAGTAAATAGTCTTTTCATCCTTCTGAGCGTTGCAGGGGTAGGCACATCAATAACATATTCAGGAACCTCAGCAAGGTCACTGGCTTCTATAGCTACATCTTCTTCCTTAAACTCAGACATATTTAAGATAGTATATTACGTATGCAATCCATCTTGGTGTGATTTATAACTCCTTTGCAACCTCACCAGAAAAATAGTCTGCTGTATTGACTTGTTCATCATTTCAATAGAAGGTGGATTACCTTATTGCAATGAATTTTCATTATAAAAGTTTACAAAAAGCAAAGAGAAACAATACTTCAATGCAAATAACTAACCGCTAAATGCATTTCCATCGCCATGAATGAATTTATTTGCATTATTTTCACAGCATCATCTCCAAATGCAGTAACTTCCAATGAGCTAGTTTCATCAAAGATAGTAACAATTGCCATCTCTCTAAATTGAATAGGTTTTTATGATATTATTTGTTTCTTATTCTCTAAAATATGAAAGAAAACATTAAGTGTTTTGAATATAAGCATGTACCTTGGCTTAGCAACAGTCGTTTCTTTACATTTCTGACGGCTAATTGGCCAGTTGAAGTTTGCAGCATATGAAGAATGACGTTTTTCACATGCCATGTAAAAGAACTTTTGATTTAAATTGCAATTCAAATTGTAAATTTGAACGGTCACGTTCAGCAAAAAATTTTCAATCTGCATTAAATAGATATTCCTATTTTGTTATTACAGTTGTTTGAAAATATGCTCTATAATATGCTATGATATATAATTATATATTTACGTATTATAACATATATAAATGAAGGCTAATACACTCACATTTTCCATTCGGACTATATAGCAACAGTGTAGAACTTCGTGGTTGTCTATACAAATGTTTGCCTCTGTTTGATCATCAGCTCAATTTCAAGCACATCATCAGTAATTATCTTGAGGTTATTTGCTCTCTTGTTTCATTAATTAAAATGTTGTCAGATAAGTGTTGATTGTTTTGTAAAAAAATAAATAATGCAAACAACTACACAAGTGCACGTGTCGCAACAAGTAATAAAATGATGAGAAGAGTGTCGATCCCATGAGGAACTAAATTATTCGCTACTAATTAATAATTTATCACACACTTGTTTTAGTCAAACAAAATCAATTAAAAAAGAATTAAACTAAACTAATGAAAATGACAAAAAAAAAAGTACTGATTAAGATTCTATCAGGGTATAGAAGTCTAGAATTATAATTTCATCAATCGACTAAGTTGATTATATAATTTTCTCTCTATGAAATTAATAACAGCTTATTAGTCTTGAGTCTTATGCAATTACGAGGTTCTTCCAAATTACTCGCAATCAAATCCCTAATTTATTCAATTCACTATATTCCTATGTGAATTAACTAAATTATGAGTAAGGTTGTACTATTCAACTAACTCCCTAGGGCAAACGTGTATATTCCTATCCTACTCACAAATGAATTAGTTCATCAATTTGAACAATTAATCCTAAGGTCTTCTATTGTTAATCAATTCCTAGATTTTCTTTTCCAAGACTCCTCTAGGGTTTAAAGATGCACTTGACTGTTGATCAGGCTATCAAATAGAAAAAGCACACAATAGAAGAAATAACCTTAAGTGTTATTAATTTCATTGAAGAAAATCATGCATTAATTTATTCAAAAGAATCCATAAGAATCCTAGAGTAACGAATTAGTTCATGATTGAATTGTCAAACAAAATATGAATAAAATGAAACATCGTTTCAAATCCAAAATAAAAAACAAAATCAAAGGGAGAAGAAGAAACTCTATTCCTGGATGAATTTGATCTCCACTTTGTCCTCCTCTAAATCCTGAATTCTCGCGGTACTTCTGATCTCCAAAATAGAAAAAATCTGCTTCTCTTATGAGGTATTTGAGAGACCTATTTATAACTACCTGAAAGAGTCTTCCAATTAGAATAGGACTCAAATAAATAAAGACTCTTCTGCCCTTCTTTGATAATGACTTGTCATGCAATTAGTATTCCCACCAACTTGAGTCAATTTGTCTTACTTTGAAATTTTTCCACTTGTATTCCTGCAATTCCAATATTTTCATTAATTAGCAAAGGAATTAAAACAAGAAAATTAATTGTTAAGTCATAAATATGATATTCAAATTTATACTAATATAGGCTTAACAAATACCCCCAAACTTAATATGTTGCTCGCCCTTGAGCATCGCAAAGAAAAGACTCAAGGACACTCAAAGAAAAATAAATCAGCACAAAAATACATATACAAAAATATCACTTCTTTTTGCTACTCTTAGAACTACTTCAAAGTTATGCTCGTAGTCAACAACAATTGCGATCTGATTTTACTATACACAAATAAAAAGATATAATGTTTAAATGAATCCCCTGTGTATGTGTGCTTTCTCGATAAGTAGTTATTGGCAATTCGGATTAATTTATATACAAGTACAAGACTCTACTCTAATACTCCATAGGTTTGCTTTTCATCACTATCTCCACTAATGTAGAATACACTCAGTAAAGGGCCATTTAGGACTTGCATGGCTTGTAATGTAGGCTTAGGTAAAGGTAGGAAAAATATGAATAATACTGACTCAATACCCACAGCACGTGTTAATTAACACCTTTTAATTCTCCCCTAAAATTATTGAACAGTACTTCTCAATTTTTTTCTTTCTTTCTCCTTTTTTTTGAATGGTGGTCATGCTACTATGCGCACATGTGTGTGCATGAGGCCTTGTCTACACCCATTTTTTTTATAGGAAAGAACATGGGCACTATACTACTTGTTCCTATTTCAAATAGATCTAACAAGTATGTGTTTGATTTGTTTGGTGGGATTAAGTTTCTAGATTGGTTGTTGAGTTAGTTGTCAATTGAAAAGGATATTTAAAAATAAGCTCAATAAGGGACCCAAGGGATATAATATCAATTGGTAAGCTTGAAAGGTTCAAACGGATCAAAAAAATGGCTTAAGTCATTTCCTTCAATTAAGTGTTTTCTAGGATTTCGTCTTGATAGGGAATCAAATGAATTCTAGAGTTTAAAGTATTACCTATGTAACTCCTGCATAAATGTCCTCTAAATTAACCATTAACTAGAAGAGAGAAAGAGAGAAAGAGAGTGCTCAAAAATATAGGATGTCATCCTAGCATTGCTTCTAGTCAAAGTGCAGAGTTCCATCATCACACAAATATAATTTTTTTTACGAAACATAAAATTAAAGGAGTAATGCCTTCATTGATTCGAGAAGATTAATTTTTGTACATGCAAGATATCGACTCGATGACTGAACCCTAATCAAAATCAAGACAATAGAAAATAGAAGGACACAAAGGACTAAAAATTGACGCACAAAGCACCCCCCAAAACTCGAGAAGTACTTTGCTTTCAAAGTACTAATACTAACATGAAAGAGAAAGTAAGAAAATAAGAGACACTACTATGGAAAAGAATAAGAACAAAAACAAATAGAAAGTAAAATAAAGAAAAAAAAAATACTCCCTGATTAATCAATGGTGTCATCATCTTCCTCAGCCTCTGGGGACGGAATTGCAGTCGCAAAAAAATCAAAGTGTGGAAGCTGTGGAAAGGTAGGATAATCCTCAGGTGGAATGTTATGATATTGTGCCAACATCGTATACCATTGTTGTTGAGTGTCAAGATATGCTTGGCAGTGCTCCATTGCAGCTTGCTGGTTCGTTAATAGTTATCTCATCATATTCTCCAACATATCTAGATGTTGTGGTATGGATCGATGGTGGTTTGGATGAGCTGGATCTTCTTAATGTGGTCGTGGAGCTCTTCTTGATTGATCATCATCGATTATCTGTCCGGTAGGTAGTAATTCCTCACTTAGATCCTATTAAACCCTTGCTACAGTGCATAACTCTGAGATCAAATGTGGACATACCAAGCTATCTCGTATTCCACTTGATGATGCCTTCCGAATAGCAGGATTAATAATTAGTCCGATATTAATAGAGATCATCTGATGTATAGAATATAACAAAATGGCTCGCTCTCTAGTGACATCACTATAATGGGAAACTGGTAACAAACGGGCACAGATGAATTTGAACTAATGCTGGATATGTGGGGATAATCCTGCCCTCAAGAAGTGCCTATACTGATTGTTAGCTCCCATATTCCACTCAACAGTTTGACTGCATTAGATGATTTTTCACTTCTTCCATATTTATTTATGTAGTTAGGAATTGCTGGAACTCATCATCACTGTCAATGTTAGGTATCTCAAAGATTTCATTAATAGTTTCCTGAGAGAATGATACCTGTTTACCTTGCATAAATACCGTATCTCCAGTAGTGCATGCTAAATTACTATAGAACTCCCTCACTACTAGTATGACTGCAGCCTTTGGGATGCTAACAAACTTTTGCCAACCTTTCCGTGTTATAATTGGGATTCTAGTAGGATCACGGCGTGAATGCTCCCTTAATCCTCTTTCCTTAACAAAGGGTCGATGTATGGTGATTTGTGAATATAGTGTCTCTGCCTCTACTGAAACAAATCGGGTGGTATCAAAGGTTGGTTGTCTACTGCTAGAGGCCTCCGTCTTATTTCTTTTCTTGCTTGCTTTAGGTGTCATCTCACTGCTATTCCAATTCACAATTTTTTGCAAAAATCAAACAATATCATTCCAAATTGTCAAAATAATGTTAATAAAGCATCAATCCAAAATCTTGAAAGAATTAACCCTTTTTTCTCCAAATAAATCCATCAAACTAAATTTCAATTCTCTCAAGACAATTCAATTCCCTTTTCAGTCATGTGCTCAATGAGCCACAATATTATGTTTAGTATTACTTGATAACACTTAATGAATATTTTCAAATAATGCCCAAGAATCCATATCTAAGCATTCAACAATGGCAAGATGAAACTTAGTAATTTCCAAATGTTAGATCAATGACATACTAAGTTTTAGCCTAATCAAACAATATGGTGGTAAACTCACACAAACCCACAAGAATTGCAAATAAATCACTTGTTCTCCCAACAATCAATCATATTCCACAAAATCAAGTAAATAATCCCAAAACACCTAAATCCAAAGAAAGTTTATGAAAGAAACCAAACAAACAACCTATTATCAGTATTAGAAGTACTAAGAAGTGTAGCCCAAGGGAGATGGAGAATGTAGAGTTCTCCGGCGAGACGGGTTGTTGGTAGATATGGTGATGGTTGGTGGTGGGTGGGGAGAATGGGTAAGGTAAATGGGTTTTGTAATTTGGGGCAAAAAAATAAGAGAATAGGGAAGGGAATGAGGGAAATTAGGTTTTTTTTTTTTTTTTTTTATTTTTGAGAAGAAGAAAATGGGATGAGAGGTGTGCCGGACGGAACAAGGATGTCTTTTGCATCGTCGAGGGAGAAAATAATGATGGCTTCTTGAAATACCATGCGCAACATGAACTTTTACATGGCCTCCCGTCTTATCAAAGGTAGCTTCCTGAAGAACTTTTATTGAGCATATTACATGGCCGTGTTATACTCCTGAGTTCGACCAAACCCATAAGCATACTGCACATCCAGCTTAGCCTTCGTCAATAGCTTGTCCATCTTACTTTTTTTCGAGATTGCGAGCATCAGCTATGAATCCTTCAGCTCGAGATTGCTCTTCCAACTACTCGATCTTCACTTGCGAAGACTCAAGCTGGGCCTTCAATGTGTCAGTATCCCTCTAGCTTTCCTCTAGCTAGTCGCTATCCCCTAAAGCCAATTTTGACCTCCTGTAGAGAAGGTAGCTCAGCTGGCTAACCTACAAAATGGACCCAATTAGAATGAAAACACAAAAAGATGAAATAAAATGTGCTCGATGAGCGATTCAGGCTTGAATAAAAGCTTACTATATTGGAGTAATATACAAATGCTCTCAATATCTCATATTGCCTGAGCTTTATGAACTTTTTTTGATCGAACACAAAGAGCCCAGCTATAATTACTTTGGTCGGCGCCATCCCGATCGACCCCGTTGTGAGCATCGAAAAGGAGTTGTGAATAGCCATGAAGCTATCGGTGCCGTATCGAGGCGACAGTAGCTTGGGCAGTGGCCTTCTTTGTAGCGAGACCGCTTTGCTCAACCATAGGCCTTTTTTGCCTGGGAAAGGTGCCAATTGTCACCCCACTATTAGCTCGAGTAGGGGGAGCTGCTGCTCGAGCCGGCGAAGCCGCTACTGTAGGCAGTTCGGCTTATGATGGCATAGCGGCCAGCTCTCGTGATGAGCTGCAGCATTCTCTCGATGCTCTCGATTCCTTTGTACACGAGCGATTACTTGAGCCCGAGTTGCATTCGTGATTTCTTCTCAATCTGCACGACATTAACATAAGGATAAGATATATATCGACCAAAAAAATGCAATAATTTTAAAACAAAAATAACAAGCATAGTGCAACTACCTAGTCAAGCATCGTTAGAAAGATCTAGTTGAGTAGGCGATAAGCCCGCCAGCACCAAATTCTTTTCCTCGATGTAGCATGAAGCCTCCATCTGCCTAAACTCAACTAAATATCTGACAAATGTGTTAGTCAAATTGGGATTTCCATTCCCAGGCATATCGATGTGACCTCGCATCTAATCCCGGGTATATTAAACCCAACCCCACCAAGAGATCAAAGAAAAAAGTAGCAGGACTTCCAGTTTTGCCCAAATAAAGAGGAAGGGCTTACCAAAAATTTTCAACAAGGGTGGGCTGTGAGATAATAAAAACTTGACTCCTTCGTACTCCCCGACTTGCGAGATATGGGGAGATGAAAAAGATTGCTAAAGTTTGCAAAAGATGGAGGTTGACCATGTACGTTCATGAGGACAACAAAGCTGTATATGGTGGAAAAGCAATTGGGCAACAGTTGGGTAATACTAAGTTGAAGGCCCTTGAGGAGGTCTACTATAAGTTGGGCGATTGGAAACCTAAGCCCACAATGAAGAGCATCATCGAAAATAGTGATGCAGTTGGTAAGAGGATGGTGCATCCCATCGTCGGGACTTGTAATCTGCTCGAACTCTGAAGGAATATGGAATAATTGCCTAATATGGATAAGGTCTTGCTCAATTATTTTTTGAAACTATCTTGCTATAGTGGTCGGGAGTGAACAACTGATAGTGAGAGACGGGCAGTTGCTCACCCTCTGCAACGATCTGATCATCGCTAGAACTACTCAAAAGTTGAATCACCACTAGAAGAACTGGCAGACCCACTAGTTGAGCTGGCATTCGACGTTGTTTCCTCACATCGCTCTCCTTAGTGCTACTCTTGCCAAAAACGTGCAACATATTGAGTTCAAATAGAAGGATAAAATAGAAGACTTATAAGGCTGCGAGGAGTAAGAATGACTCGATGAGCATAGGAAAACAGTAAAACCTTGATATTTGACCTCTTAGAATGCAGTGAAAGTAAAAATGAGGATTTTCACCATTCTTATTTATAGGCCCAATGCGCAGCAGTCGAAACAGCAGTAGTAATTGCATAGCCGTTGCTTGACACTCTGCCTAATATAGAATAACTGTTGTATTAAATGCACCAAAACCCTAGTCGATGTCTTCAAATTCTTATCAAGCTAATCCAATTCGCAGCTCTTAGCTACTTCCATGTCTTTCTCTTCGATACTCTCGATCAGCACTCGGGAATAGGGGGACTCATGATATAGTATAGCCCAATAGGCCTAGCCCAACAAAACTCGACCAGAACAACACTAAGATGTATGATGGCCCAACCCATTGATCATACCTCAACCTTCTAGCCTTGCCTTCCATAGCGAGAATCGATGTTCACTTTCTTGACCAGATCATGGTTAAGCTTAACTAGGATTTTTAGGCCCTCATTTGACTATAAAGGTTTAACCGCGACAAGATAGCTTCTTGTCAAGTAGAGCCTGAGAAGATAACTTTGGGATGCACTAACCTCGACCAGGGAGGTTGAACCGAGACGATAACCCCTCAGCAGCATTGATTGCTCCTTTCGGCAGCATGCCTTCATATTAATAGCGCATGCCGCCATAGTATTGCCTTTTGCCAGCTGCACCAAGTTGGGACGCGCCACTAGTATACCACCATGCCCTAGGCTGCGCCACCTGAGATAATACACAAATGGAAGAAGACCTAAAGGCCCTCAAGTAAAGACAAAAGCCCTTCCTGCATGATAAAGGCATCCTAGACTTACTAGCCCTCATGAGAAGGCTATAAATACCCCACCCATTGCCTTCAGTAAGGTATGCCATATTTTATCTTAAAGTTCTCACTCTCTTCCTCAATCCTCTAGTCGATCTAAACTAAATTGAGCGTTGGAGTGCCATAGCCAAGGCACCTCGGCTAGCCTAATGTTTGCTGTTGACTGTAGGACTCAACCTTAACACATCCAAAGCATCATCCTCGACCACATTCAGGTCAATTTGATTGTATTTCAGCCCAATTCCTTCATACACGCTTTTCACCCCTATCAATCATAAAAGGTAAAAATAATAATAATATATGAATGAGGCACATTTGTTCCAACATTTCAAGCAACAAGCATAAAAATTATTTAAATTAATAGCAGCTAAACAAAAGAGAATTTTTATTATCATTTGCTACAAAGTATGACTAAATTATTTCAAAAACATCTGTGAATACTATACTACATTATTTACTAGCAGTAGTTTTTTTTCTTTTTTTCTTTTTTTATCAAAGCTCTAATACCAAATTAATTTTTAATTAATTGCAACCTAACTCACCTTAATTTTTCCTAAAAACGTAAAATTAATGTTTTAGTATTGGTATCATCATAAATATTGTTAATATCACCTTAGCAATTTTAACCTCAATATCCTATGTCACAACTATCATACACCATAAGGCAGCATTAGTCTCACTCAAATCACTTGTACAATTTTTTGACTTAAATAAAAGAACAAATACTATAGTAGAATCCAAATAAGAAATTAGAATAAAAATCTATTGTAAACAATGCACAATCTATTACTTATAAAGCATAGAAAATTCAATTTTTTTAAAAAAAATTTAAACCATGGCTAATAGACATCACAAAGCTGCAAATAGTGCAGAAAAAGAATAGAATAAATGATAATTCCTTGTTGAAATTAACCTTCTTGTAAAACAAACTCCAAGACAACAATCCCAGCAAAAATAAATAAACCAAAAAATAAAAAACAAAACCAAGGTTATTTTCTTATCAACTATCATAAAAAAATGCATTATGTTACTAAACATATGATGCCTAACACACACATATATTAATAATAAAACATAATCAATACTTCTTCCAAAGACAAATTGATGTATAAGTTTAAGCTATAATGTAAACATCTAAGAACATTAAAATAAGTTGTCTCCATGCATTAATTCTATAAATAAGGTAACCAAAAACATCACCAATACTAGTAAACAAGAAAGCTAAAAAAGAATATTTTCATAAAGAAAAACAGAGAGCAGTAATATAGGGTGAATCAAAGAAAGGAAAAGTTAGATCAAAAACATCAGTTAAGAAAATAGAAGAATCCTTCTTTTTTTTTAAAAATAAAATACATAGATATCAGCAACAATAAAGAAAAAGTTAGGGGAAAAAATATAGAAGCCTGCTGTTAATCCAAGCATGCTTAAAAATTGAAGGGGAAAAAATGTCCTACCAAAAACCAACATAAACACCACATAAGAAACTGATATATAATCTTTTAGAAAAAGTAGACCTACATTTCTAATGTTTGACCATTTACAAGCTTAGAGAAAACAACCAATACTCACAAGTAGAAATGCAAAAGAAAACACTAAGAAGCCACAGAGAAAAAAATTAGTTGGCCTGAAAAAAATTATAACACAAAATAGCAGAAAACTTTGTAAGATGAAAGCCTGCAGACTATAACAACCTAAGTGACAACACGAGACTCTTTTTAACTACCTACCAAAACCATATGACAATAGTAAGAACAAGAAGTATGCTAGGAGAGAAACAAAAGCAACAACTCATTGGCTCCAACAACAATCCAAACTGTAGAAGAAGAAATCAAAACAAAGGACACCTAAAAAGAGGAAAAAATAGCTTCTTTTTTTAAGTACAAAAATTTAAATTAAAAAAAAAATTGAAGAATATGCATCTAATAACAACTTCCTTGTGCAACAAAACTAAAATCACACCTATGTCCTACGAGCTATAATAAGGCGAGAAGAGGGCAATAGATATGATTTTTTTTCCTTACTCCATCTTCACACGGTAAGCCAGCTAAACATCTCATTTTTTTCCTTCCATCCAGTTTGCAAGCACACACCAACTATTCCCCTAGAAATCATATTTGTATACACCCATCCATGCTCCAAAAGCCCAATTTTAGGACCCTATTCTCTCTCTATCTCCAGCAGGCAAGCATCGAGAAATATGCCAAGAAAAAAGAAACATGACAATCTTCCAAAAACAAAAAAAAAAAAAAACATGTTTCTTTCAATAAAAAAAATGCTAGAGTAGCATTGCTTCTTACCTCCTAAAACAACAACTTATTTTAATCTATCCTTTTTTAGTAGTATAAATTCATTAGCAGAGAGCACAATCAATCGCAACAGTGCCCAACCAAAACGGCGTCATTTTGGAAACCCCGCAAGAAAAAAAAAAAAAGAAACAAGAAACAAAAAACCTACACGTGTGTGCACATTGTTGCCATGTGTATACACTCTTATAGGTTAGAGTAATATATGGCAAAAAATCATAACCTTCTAAGAGCTAGGATGCTATATATTTCACTCGTTTTTGCACTAATTATTTTAATAAGTAGTTATTGTTTTAATTGTCTTAAGGATAAAGGATTTAATTAACTAATAGTTTTAATTTTTCAAATCTAGGGATAAATGAGTGATCAAGAATCCTGATATATATAGACATATATATACATGTGACATTAATTTATAACTTTTAATTAGCTAGTAAGGAACATGTGCGTTGCATAGGCAAAATATTATTTAAATTTTTTTTAACACTTTTAAGTAGTGAAACATGTATACTAAAACTTATTGCAATATTGTTTTTATGACGAAACTTACTGTACAAGAGGTGGAAAAATTTGTTCATCATATTTCTAGAGAAGTAAATAACAGGGAAGCGATGACTCCTACATGGGTAGAATTTAAAATTCAAAATTTAATAAATTTTAAGTGCATTGTGTTTGTGAAACTCAAAAAAAAAAGAAAGTGTTTTAATTTGAAATGTAACAAGTTAGAAATAATTTTTAAAATCAAACAATACAAAACTAAAAACCTATAATTTTTTGGTCTTTTTATAAATAACTAAGGCATATAGTAAATTTTGGATATATGATTTAATAAAATAGTGAAAAAGGGGTGGAAGGAGTATATACATCTATAGTATTATAAAAGAGAAGCCGTTTTTCATTTTCCCTAAAAGGAAAGTTAATTCATGCACTTTTACATATTTTGAACTTTAATTATCGAGGACTAAATTAAAAATTCATGAATTTAGAAGTAGTTAACATACCAATTCTCAGACTCTGAAATTTACCTTTTTGCTTACAATACATAAATGTTCCTATAACAACTCATGTACCAAAAAAATTCTTATTATTTATCCTACGACTACTCATATGCATATAAGAAACTTTCATAATTCTCCTACTATACAATCAATTATGTACTTAAAAACACCTGTGTGGCACCCCATCGGGATAACCCCTAAATGGGAATGCCACCCATTCAAGCTTGATATATAATTCATGTGATAACTAGGGAAGCCAAAATTTAACAAATCTCAAAGGATGTCGGCTCACACTAACCCAAAAGATTGCTCCAAGGAGCAAAATATGTACATAACTTATGTCTTTGGTTCAAATACAAATGTTTATATAACATCCCTTAGTTAATCATCTCGATAAGGCATAGTCTATATGTACAATCATAACACCTAAGCTATTACAAAATACACTTTCCAGACCACTATAAGCTCTTGCTTCTCACTTTGTCCTATCTGGGAAAAATAAAGAATAGCAAAGAGGGTAATTCCTAAGGGCTTAGTAAGGGAAAAGAAAAAGACAGAATTCAAGGGAAAACTTTCAAGATACAACAATTAGTAAGCCAATTTTAGTAACAAGCAAGACTTTCAGATTAGATCAACAACATAACATAGTACACACTATAACAAGTTGTTGGTCATTCCGACCTTATTACTCCTAGATCAATATGTAATTGCTAATACCGAGCACTGGTATAGCATAACAAGATTTCCTTATTGCTCTATTGCTCGAGCACTTAGCTCGGCATGTAACAACTTGTCATGTGGCATGGCTGGCTGTACGCCGATCTCATAATTCATAGTTCGCCACCTTCAGCTCCCTGTGAGTCAGGATCGTAGGTGGGTATTAGTTGAAAGATATATCTCTGTTGGTCCATTTCACTTGGCCATCTTTCAGACCTAGCCATGGGCCTAACCTCCGTGGCATCCCTCTAGGTGGTAACCGTCCATAGCATCCCACGGGTCGATAAAATATAATGCCAATAGGTAAGAATTTAATCTTTAAGCAATGAACATGTATATAACAAGGTACAAAACTGGAACAATCAATATACTCAGTACATCGGCTGGCAAGGCGATTTTGGTATTTCAAGGTAAGTCGATAAGGAAAATACGACAGAACATTAGATTGATAAGATCTCTTTAACAGCAACCATATTTACAAGAAGCTAATAATAAACAAGGGGTTAGCCAGCAAGGCTATAGGATACAATAGACAAAAAATGAATTACATAAAAGGGGTTCTGGGCACCAGAACAAAAATAAGCAATTCTTTTAACAGGAGCAAGAATCAATGAGATAAACCCTTACAGGGCCTTATGAAACAAGTACAAATAACACAAGTTATTCAAAATACTTATGGATTTCAACAATCAAAGTTCATATTTTTCACAAAAGAAAGGCATGCTAAACCCTCATAGAGGTTTATAAAGAAAAGACCAGAGTGGTAGACCCTCATCTCAATAGCATCAGATGTGCTATCACCGCCTACTGGGATGCGGGACCTAGCTCCTCTTCACCTAACCAAAAGAACGAGTTCACTGTCAAAATCCTTATTTTGACCTTATAATCACAATAATACAAATAGCAAATCTAAAATCGATGATTACTCAGTTAATACGATATTTTTGGGTTCAATCGACATTATTGATAGGAAATATGCTAATTACACTATTATTACTGAATACTTATGAAATTATATATCTGTTCCGATTAAGAGTTATATAGGATCCTTAAATTACGTGATTAACTTTATAATGACATACAAAATTGATTATAATGGCCCAACTATCTCAATAACCCCTTTTTTTGTCACTTTGGTCTCAAATCCATGGAATTAGGCTTTAATCCTCTAATTAACTTAATTAATCCAAAGTTACCATATAGTGATATAATCCCAGGTCTACTATGCATAAATATATCCATGCATGCCCTTATTTCCAATTCCAATACATATTTCCATGATAATATACAAGATTTATAAGAATTAAAATGGTACAACATATATATATATGTAACCCTACTCTTTACCCAAATTCTTACTATTGGAGTCTCAACACTATAAACCAATAGCACCATTGAAACTACCACGATAGGGTGAGGATACTATCTCAGCATCGCTGCCGTGCCACTATTCGCCATCGTGCGCAACCGCCGAAGATACCAACTATCACCACCGATCAAGACGTCTCAACACTCCAAACCCAACACCCACATCAATTTCATATTTCGTTGCTAGGAAGACAGTCTATTACACCCTCGAAGCTCTAGTGCCACCGCTTACTGTTGTGAGGAATTTCTTCAATTCCATCATTAATAGTAGCCCAAACTTTAATTCAAGGCTACCATAATGTTCCCCACATTGAACTCTACCAGATCCACTACTCTGGTTGCTACTTCGGCTATTGGAGACTTTGTGGCCGCTGCCTGCACCACAGCAACAACATTGAGCTTAAATTCCAACCATCTTAACAGTTGGTTTTAAGATAAGGTGGTACTAATGTGTTCCTTGTGCTGCAAGGAACAAAATAGTATATAGTTTACAAAGATTTACAGTTCGCCAAAAAGGATTGCTGGAGTAGGGGTTGATGGGGGTGCATGTGAGGAATGAAGAAAGCTGTGGGGGGAGGGGAATTATTTATAGGTCTATTTCTAGAAATTATAGATTGGCCCCCAAAGGTTTTGCTTTACTTTCAGTTAAGTCCTCTAAAGTGTTGAGCATCTTCAATTCAACCCCCCAATTAAGCTAGTGCCTAACATTAGCCCATTTAACTAATAATATTCTTGTTTTGACCCACAATGCTTTTAAGAGTTGTTCAATTAAGTTTTCTCAAATTACAAATTAACCCCAAAACTTTGAAAGTGAATAAATAATTAAAATTCATAAAAATAAAATAATATTAAGAAAATTTCTACCAACTAAATAATTTCTTGGGGTATTACAAACCCTCTCTCTTAAAAGAAATCTAGTCCCCATATTCTGACCTGAATACTGAAAAAGTAAAGGATACTACTGGTACATGAGATCTTTTTGTTCCCAAGTTGCTTATTCTATGTTGTGGTTGCGCCATAAAACTTTTACTTGAGGAATCCTTTGATTCCTAAGCTTTCAATACTTTCCATCCAAGATAAGAATCGTTGTTCCTCGTATGTTAGATCATTTTTCAATTCCACATGCTTATGTGATATGACGTGAGAAAAATTGGATAGTATTTCTAAAGTTGCGACACGTGAAAGACATCATGAATTCCCGACAAGTCCTAGGGCAGTACAAGACGGTAAGCTACTGGTCCAATTCTTTCACATATTTCATAAGGCCCAACATATCTTGGACTAAGCTTTCCACCTTTACCAATTTTTCTGACCTTTTTCCTTGGAGATACCTTGAGAAATACTTGGTCACCAACTTCAAATTCTAAATCCCTTTTTCATTTATCTGCATAACTCTTTTGTCTATCTTAGGCAGCTTTCATTATTTGCTTAATTATCTATATCTTTTCAATAGTCTCTTAAATCAGTTCAAGCCTTATAGTCCTCGAAGACTTGTTAGCGCTACTTTTGTACTCTTCCAGATCCCAATGTAAAGGTGACTGACATTTCCTGCCATATAGTGCTTCATACAGTGCCATCTGAATATTGGATTGATAGTTGTTGTTATAGGCAAATTCAACTAGAGGTAGGTGTTGGGTCCAGCTTCCATCGAAATCTAGGGCCCAAGCTCTCAGCATGTCCTCTAGAATCCAAACAACTCTTCTTAACTATCCATTGCTTTGTGGGTGAGTTGTAGAACTAAATTATAGTTTTGTCCCCATATGTTCCTGCAGACTTTTCCATAATCTTGAAGTGAATTTCAAGTCTCAGTTTGATACAATATTAGTTGGAACTCCATGTAGTTGGACTATTTCTTTTATATATAGCTTAGCTCGCTTCTCAACCCTATACTATTTCCGACTAGTAGAAAGCGTGCAAATTTGGTTAATTAATCTATTATTACCTAAATGCTATCATATCCTCATCGGGCCATAGGTACACTAATTGCAAAATCTATACTGACCTACTTCCACTTCCAATCAGGATAGGAAGTAAGTGCAGCCACTCTGACGGTCGTTGATGCTACTAGCAAGTCAGACACTTTCGTATATAATTTGCAACATCTCATTTCATTCCATTACAGCAGAATTATTTCTATAAATCCTAGTACATCTTGTGCTCCCTAGATGTATCGTGAATCTCGTCTTGTGTGCCTCCCCTAATAATCTTTCTTTAATTTCTGCCAGCACACATAGTTTTTTAAAGAATAGAAAGGTGCCTTAGCTATCGGTGCTTAACTCCGACTCTTTAGAGCTTCCAATCATTTCTCCCTCTTTCAGCATCCACTTATTATTAGCTTGGGCTTGTTGAATCTCATCATATAGTTCAGGCTGTACTCTTATTCCTGTAACCCAAGCTTGTTGAATGTAGGTACTTGAGGCATTTATAATCTGTGTACATATCAAAAATAGCTCCATATAGGTAATGCCTCAATTTTGACAATGCAAAAATGACCGTCGCTAGCTCCAGATTTGTTCGGCCTCTAGTGCTGATATAACTAGTATCAGGAGACTGTTATCTGCTGAATAGTATGTTGATATCGATGTCCTTTCTCTGAGTGTAATGCACTTGGTGTAGCAATTCACCTATGCCTGATAACTATACAACCAATCCATTCCAAGAATCAAATCACACCCATAGATAAGCATCTGTATGAGGTTGGCTAGATATACTCGGTCCTCGATCATAACTGGGCAATCTTAATATATGGTGGTTATTAACCCTATATCTAAAGGTGTCTGAACTTCAACTTGATAGGCCATAGCCTCAGGTTGTATATTTAATTTTTGGGAAAAGATAATAGATATAAAAGAATGAGAAGCATTAGGATCATATAAGACATTTCCATTAATTTTAAGAATAGAAATTGTACCTTCCACTAGATAAGGATTAGGTGTTTTTTCTCCGATCAGAGCATATACACGTGCTCGGACTTTTGGCTTTCCACTAGTTCCTACAACTTGTTTTCCTTTCTCTGTGGGGGTTGGCTTTTCTTGGTTGGGGCAATCCTTGAAAAGGTGCTGATCACTGCAAGTACGTGAGGTGTATACTGAATCAGTAAGCTAAATGTGGCTTCATACTGACTAACTAACGATGTTCCTTGGATTAATTCCATGAATTCCCTTTCCCTGGCATGCTTGGTCACCACTAGTACATATTTTACCATAAACTCCCAGATGAAGTTTTCTCAAGTCCGATGAACACCCCCTGTGGTCCATTTACGATCAATAATTTTCCACCAATTATGTGCAGGGCCTTCTAGTAAGAATGTAGCACATCAGATCTTCTGCTCATTTCGATAACAGAGGGTCCTAAATATCTTTTTCAAGTTTTCAACCCACATCTCGGCCTTTTTGTCATTAGGTTCGCCCAGGAATTTCAAAGGCTACAAATGGAGGAACCGCTCCAAGGCTTGGTCTTCTGCTAGCTCTTTAATATTTCCTACTCGATCACCATATCTTTACTGTTGGCAAAATTACATCAATTTTTGCCACATTTGGAACATGGGCTTTACTGGGTGGCCTGTATCTGGTTGATTAGCCTGAGGGGTCTGTGAAACATCTTCTTCTGGTAGGGTTTATCAATCAGCTAGTGTTCTTTACCTAGGAACATGCTGTGCAGTAGCCCATATGCCAGGCAGTCTCCTTCTCCCTTACCAACCTATTCGAGGTGGGCCAGGAATATAAGAACTTTCATAGGATGCCTGAGAACCTTCATGGGATGCCATTGTCTTTTCTAACTCGTCCTTGATTCATTCTTAACCTGCCGTTTCAAAGTTATACAATGGCATCTAAAGTTAGCATCAAAATTTTTGGTTTTTTTGGTTTAAATATAAGGAAATTGACAGTTTAAACTAATTTTATAATAACATTAGTCAAATCATTAAAGGTCTACATAGGAACATTCGTTATCATTCAAACTTCATCCATAATCCCTTCTTATCCACAGAAAGATTTTAATCACATATAGGATAACCATTGTTCCCTTCTTAGTCTAAAGTCTAATGCTTGATTTTTGAAAGTGAAGGTTAAAGACTAGTCGGCCATCCCAGGTATAATCCCCTACTTCTTGTATTGAACACTATACCCAAAGATTCGTATCTTGGCTAAATCTCTACCCTACAGACTCGCCATGTATCCTCTTAACACCCATTACCTAGGTTATTGCCAAACTTAGGCTCTAATACTACCTCTATGGCACCCCATTTGAGATAACCCCTAAATGGAGATGCCACTCATTCAAGCTTGATATATAATTCGTGTGATAACTAGAGAAGCCAAAATTTAACAAATCTCAAAGGATGGTGGCTCAAACTAACCTAAAAGATTGCTTCAAGGAGCGAAATATGTACATAACATATGTCTTTGGTTCAAATACAAACATTTATATAACATTCCTTAGTTAACCGTCTCGATCAGCTATAGTCTATATGTACAATCATAACCCCTGTCTATTACAAAAGACACTTTCCAAACCACCATAAGCTCCTACTTCTCACTCAGTCCTGTCTCGAAAAATAAAGAATAACAAAAAGGGTAAGTTCCAAGAACTTAGTGGGGGGAAAGAAAATGATAGGATTCAAAGGAAAACTTTTAAGATACAACAATCTGTAAACCAATTTCAGTAATAGGCAAGACTTTTCAGATTGGATCAATAATGTAACATAGTACATGTGATAACAAGTTAACAGGCTGTTGGTTATTCGGACCTTATTACTCTCAAATCAACATGTAATTGCTAATACCAAACACCGATATAGCATAACAAGATTTCCTTATTACTCTGTTGTTCAAGCACTTAGCTCGGCATTTAACAAATTGTCATTTGGTATGACCGACTGTATGCTGGATCCCACAACTCACAGTTCGCTACCTCTAGCTCATTGTAAGTCAGGATCGTAGGTGGGTACTAGCCGAAAGATATATCTCCATCTGTCTATTTTGCTTGATCATTTTTCGGACCTAGCCCTAGGCCTGACCCCCGTGGTGTTCCTCCGGATGATAACCGCCCATGGTGTCCCATAGGTTGATAAAATATAATGCCAATAGATAAGAATTTAACCTTTAAGCAATAAACATGTATATAACAAAGTATGAGGCTGGAACAATCAATATACTCATTACACCGGCCAACAAGGCCATTTTGGTATTTCAAGGTAAGTCGACAAGGAAAATATGACAGAGCATTAGATCGATAAGATCTTTTTAACAGCAACCACATTTACAAGAAGCTAACAATAAACATAGGTTAAGCCGGGAAGGCTGTAGGGTATAAGGGATAGAAAAACGAATTACATAAAAAAGGTTTTTGCGCACCAAAACAAAAACAAGCAATTCTATTAACAGGAATAAGAATTGATGAGATAAACCTTCACAAGGGCCTATGAAACAAGTATAGAAAACACAAGGTATTCAAAATAATTGAGAATTCTAACCATCAAAGTCCATATTTTTCCTAGAAGAAAGGCATGCTAAACCCTCACAGAAGTCTATAAAGTAAAGACCAGAGTGGTAGACTCTCACCTTAATAGCCTCAGATATGCTATCATCGCCTATTAGGATGCGAGACCCAGCACTTCATCACATAACCAAAAAAACAAGTTCACTGTCAAAATCTTCGTTTTGACCATACAATCACAATGACATGGATAACAAATCTAAAATCGATAATTATTCGGTAAATACGGTATTTTAGGGTTTGGTCGATCATCGATAGAAAATATGCTAATTACACTATTATTGCCGAATACTTTTGAGATTTACATATCTATTCTGATTGAAGGTTATAATAGGATTCTTAAATTACATGGTTAACCTTATAATGATAT
This sequence comes from Jacaranda mimosifolia, assembly GCA_018894105.1. NCBI lineage: Eukaryota > Viridiplantae > Streptophyta > Magnoliopsida > Lamiales > Bignoniaceae > Jacaranda > Jacaranda mimosifolia. The sequence continues at coordinate 10,057,426 of CM032125.1, forward strand.
GCAAAATTGATAGTAATGGCTCAACTATCTTAATAACCCAATTTTTTAATCACTTAACTCTCAAATCCATAGAATTAGGGTTTAAATCCTCTAATTAATTTAATTAATCCAAAGTTACCACATAATGATACAAATCTGGGTCCACTAGCCATAAATATATCCATGCATGCCCTTATTTCCAATTTCGATACATATTTCCATGACAATATATATCATAAGATAAGATTTATAAGAATTAAAAGGGTGCAACGTATATATATATATATATATATGTAACCCGGCCCAACTCTTTAACCAAATTCTTACTATCCAAATCTTAACACTATAAACTAATACTACCACTGAAACCACCACAACGAGGTGAGGATATTGTCTCAGCACCATCGCCGTGTACCACGGTGGAGATACCAATTATCACCACTCCAAACACTCCAAACCCAATGCCCACATCAATTTCATGTTTCGTTGCTAGGAAGACAGTCAATTGCACCCTTGAAGCTCCAGTGCCACTGCTTGCTGTAGTAAGGAATTTCTTCAATTCTACCATTGACAGTAGCCCAAACTTCAATTCAAGGCTACCACGATGTTCCGCATGTTAAACTCTACAGACCTACTACTTCGGTTGCAGCTTCAACTGTTGGATACTTCACGACTATTGCCTCCATTGCAGCAGCAACTTCAAGCTTAAATTTTGGTTATCTCAATGGCTGGTTTTGGAAAAGGGTGGTAGCAATGCGTTCTTTGTGCTGAAGGGAACAAAATGGTATGTAGTTTGTAGAGATTTACCGTCCACCAGAAAGGGTCACTGCAGGAGGGGTTGATGGGGTTGCATGTGAGGAATGAAGAAAGTTTTGGTGTAGAGGGGATTATATATATGGTTCTATTTCTAGAAATTATAAATTGGCCCCCTAAAGTTCTGCTTTACCTTCAATTAAGTCCTCCAAAGTGTTGAGCATCTTCAATTCAACCCCCCAGTTAAGCTGGTGCCTAATATTATCCCATTTGAGCAATAATATTCTATTTTGACCCACAATGCTTTTAAGAGTTGTTCAATTTAGTTTTCTCAAATTACAGATTGATCCCTAAACTTTCAAAAATAAATAAATAATTAAAATTCATAAAAATAAAAATAATATTAAGAATATTTCTACCAACCAAATAATTTCTAGGGGTGTTACAACCTACTATTTTTCCTACAACCACCCATATGCTAAAAACTTTTCATTGTTTTATCATATATTTGGTTTTTATTAATTTCTTGAAGTGATATAATTTTAAGTGCTTAAAATTGCAAATTAAAATTTCTTAATTATAAAGTTTTATTCATGAAGCTCAGAATTAATGTATGAAACTTCAAAAGCTACATTTGAAATGCAAATGCAGCAAATGAAACACAAATTCAGAAATACAAATAGAAATAAAAAGAAAATCAGAAAGTCAGACCTAGAAATAATATACACCTATCACAACGAAAGTGCAATCCAATTGAGCCATCCAATACTTGTTTAGTTGAAAATGTAACACAGTTAGATAAATCTCTACAAGTAATGAGCCATATTTGCATTGTTCGATGGTGGCTGACTATAAATAAGCAAATGATGTGAAGAAAACTAAAAAGATATCGGTGGTTGAATATCATTGGTCGGCAAAGTGCAATCAATGGGTGGTGGTGAAGATGAGCTTACCTTTGACCATGAACAAGAGCTACAAATTGATGGTTGCGATGAAGAAGAGTTGAAAATCGATGGTTGGTGATGAAGAAGAGCTACAAATCAGCGTTCGGTGGTGAAAATAAAGTGAAGTTTCAGACTTGAAGAATTTCAACTTGAAGAAAGGAAATGTTAGACCAACATTTAGGGCAAGACCAAACGACGGTCGGGATGGTTGGGAGGGAGGGGGTGGACGGATGCATCAAATTTGTCTGACCAATTTTTGGGTCAACGAATTCCTAAACTATCAATTTTTATAAAGAATATTAAAATAATAATTTTATCCCTAAATTGCAAAACTTAGAGATGGATTATTCCGTCTTAAATCCATATATTTAAAAAAACTAACAATTTAACGATGAAAAATACTTGCATCTCTAAATCTACCTCTGTACTAGACCCCAAATCTATCTCTGTACTAGACCCCAAATCTATCTCTGTGTCTTTTTTCTATATCTATTTTATTTAATAAAGCAGATTTTTAAATCCATCTCTATATCTGTCACAATTTTGTAATAATTTTGTGAAATTTAAGTGGAATTTATTTTCATCTTTACTTGCCAAATTTAGAGACAGACAAAAACTGTCTCTAAAATTCCGTCTTTGAAACCTTGTCCCCTTGTAGTGAGTCACATAGAAAATGAACTTTTCATATGATTATAATTATTATTGATATCTATGAATATATGATATCATCTCTAATAATGATATTTAATTTATATTGAAAATGAAAAATAAAATGCTTTTAGTTACATAAATATTATATTTTATTTAAAAAATACTTTTTATGCATGACTATTACGTCCAATTTCTATTATAATAAATGTATAAACGCTGCCAAATTAATTAAGATGATGACTTTCTTCTGATATATGAGACATTGAAGGGCTCATCTGTCATTGACGTAAATGTGAAAAATGTCATTTGGTCAAGAAATCCAAGTCATGCGAATATAAATATTTTATCATCCTAAATTTACTACTCCCATATTTTTTAAAAAATTTTAATATTAAATATTAAATATGTTAGCGATAATTATTTTTAAACAATTTTGAAAATTAAGTATCATTTTAGTTAAAATAATAATATGACATAATTACTAATTTTTCAATCACTATTTCTAAAAGTAAATAATATAAGAACACACAAGATTTATGCTCTTCTTAGGTGGTGTTTGGCTAAGATTATTTGAAAGGTTTTATAAACTTTTACATCTCATGACATCTTTTTGGAATTTATAAAATACTAGATCTTATTTTAAATTAAGTTTTTGAAGTGTTTGGATAAAGTAAGATATTAAAACATATAAGATGTTAGTAATAGCAATTTTGCAATCAAAACAATTAAAATTAAAGGAGCTTTTAAAAAGTATTTGAAAATAAGTTATGATTTTTCTTAATTTTTTTAAAAGAGCCTATAAGATCTTAACATCTTACTTTAAAATCTTATAAACTCTTTTTTTTAAAAATTACCACATACTTTATAACATCTTGTAACCTTTTAAATATCTTATAAGATATTTTGAGAAACTTATAAGCTCATCTAGACACTCTCTTAATTTGAATCAAGATTATGGTATTGGGTCATCATACTAAATCTTAATCTTAGGACAAATGAAGTATTAAATTTCACAATGGACCCATAATTCTCTTCCATCCTTAACCTTTGTAGGGTATCAGATTCCAATATTAATTTATTAAATAAATAGTGGTCTCTATATATAATTTTAGACAATCCTAGCCCCTTAAACTAACTTTTGGATAAGTCAAGCCTAAAGTTCTTTTTTTAATATTGATTTAGTGCCACCTGTTCCAAGTGTCGACCACCAGTACTGTTGGACCACTTATTTTATGTTATTTCATGCTCTAAATATTTATTTCTAACCGAGCGTGTGTGTGTATTAGATTTCCACATCGATTAAGTAAACAACTAGTAGTCTGTATATATTACTTAGGGCAATCCTTATTTCTTGAGTTAAATTTTTTGAAGGAGTTAAGCCTAGTATTCAATTTTTTAATATAGGGTTTTCTTTATATATATGTATATACACGCGTGCGCGCATTTTTCTCTTGTTACGATGAACCATAGTTGAAAAGTACTACTCTTTTTCAACTTTTCGTATTCGATTTAATAATGTGAAAGGAATAGTTTTCTTATAATTTTATGAGCCCTGAAATGTACATTACAAATGAAGGATTAACAACTTAATCGCGATCAACAAAATTAAAGTGAATGGCAACGGTTAGAGATTGATGTCACAATAAAAAGTGAAATGCGCTATTTGTTTAAAGAGTATAATTGTTAAAATTAAGTAGATAAATGTGCACCAATTTTCCACCGTCAATGTCATAATGATGAAATAGGTAAAAGCTAATATCTTAACGCTCTACCACTGTTAACACTTTAAGTTTTTATTTTAACTTATTTTATTTATCTTATTAACAAAGCATATATCTTTTTTAATGTATTTTTGGATGTTTTGCCACAAATTCCTGATACTTTTTTTTAGATTTCTAATAAATAGAAATTATACAATAACTGTCGTTTATAATTAACCTATTTTATGCATATAATTACCATTTTATCATAATTTTTTTATTTTTATTTATGATAGATAAATATATTAGAATTATTTAATAAAAATAAATAAATATTATTATTTTATAAAAATTTAAGCATATGCATATATATCAAATGCGCAAAATTGTTAATTATTGCAATTAGAAATGGCACAATATAAATGACATCAAACCAATTACACCAGATTAAACACATTAAAATAAAATAAAATAAATCCAAAATACTCCAACAAAAAATAAAATATCAAAGATGTCAAATTTGAATTGATTATGGAAAAAAAAGAAGGAAATTGGGAGCCATGAGTTCCTTTGTGACATGAAAACTGTCCGCTGTATGGGTATAAACGGAAGTGAAATGGATCGAATATATTATTTCATATTCGTATTTATTTAATTTTTTGAATATTCGGATATGTATACAAATTTGTCGGATACTTAACAATAATATTCGAATTCGTATTCATTGGATATCAATCGAATTTGCATATATCCGTATTTGATTATAATTATTTAGATTTATTCATATTTTATTAAATTTATTCATATTTGAATTATTTTATGATATTCATATTCAATGATAATTATTTAAAAATTTATTTATAAATATCCAAATATATGAATCTATGAATCTATAAAAAATACATATTTTATGTAACACCCCTAAAATTTGGTATTTAGAAATTGAGATGACGATTGATTTGATTTTAAGGCTAGAAAAAATAAATAAAAAGGACTTGATTGCAAAATTTTTGGAAGTTTAGGGGGTAATGTGGGTAGAAAAAAAGTTTAAGGACTTCAAAATAGTTAAATTTGGATTTGATTGCTCAAAAAGGGAAATGATAAGGGTCAAAGTGTGAGAAATAGAAGTTGGATGACTCAATTAAAGGTCAGGGACTAAAATGAAGGCAGCTAAAGAATTTTAGTGTGAAATTGAAGTTGGTTAGAAAGTTTGGGGTTGAATTGAAAGGGCTAGAAAATATGTTTATATACATAGAATTGAGGACAAAGGTTTGTCAAATTCTCAAAAAACACCCTAGATACTCCCCACTGGCGAATCGCCGGATATTGGCCGTGAAACCCGAAAACCAAGGCCATGGTTAGCTTCCTCTAGCTGATGCAAGCAAAACCATACCAAGTTTCACCTAAACCACTGGTGGAATCGTCGGGAAATCAAACTTGATGGAAGAAACTAGATGGGTTATGGTGGGTTTTGGTCGGAAAAGCATGGGCACTTGGGTTACAGTGTTAATTTGGTGAAACATTGAACGGTGGTGATGGAATTGAAGGTGGCGGAGGATGGCGGTGGGTTAAGGCTAACCACAGCTTTGAATGGCCAATTGACCGGCCAAATGTTGTTGAAATTGGAAATCATTTGAGGGGTTTTGTTGGGCTTGTTGAGACACACCTGGTGATGGTGTCGATTCTCATCTCTAATGGCAATGCATGGCAGTTCGGCGGCAGCGCCTGCAGCTGTTTTGGGGCAGATTATTCAGATTTGAATTTTAGATTCGTTTGGACTAGTTTTGGCGTGAGATAGGATCTCGGTTCGAGCCAAATTAGGTAAATTTCAATAATTGAATTTTGATTCAATTAAATTGTCGAATGTAATTGGATTTTTGGATGAAGTTGATTATGATCTGAAATAAGAATGTTAAACCATGGTTTAGTCTAAGGTTGTAGATTAATCCTGTAATTAATATAGCGTTGACTTTAATTGGCTTGGATAAATTATCAGATTGTTGCTAAGGCTTTAAATAAGATGTTGACAACTAGTTTCTCGGCTTTCTGAGTTAAGGACTATGATAGGTAATTGCCTTGCACAATTGAGTATAGCATGGAATTTGAGAATTATGATTGGACAATTAGAGTAATTGAGAAACATGATAAGGATATTTAAGTGCATTAAGAATTATGATTGAGAAGTCATAATCAATATTGGGTTCAGGTTATGCACTTTGAACTTTAAATCAATTGGGAAAACAAGGTCATGGACTGTTTAAATATTTAAGAATTATCAAGACTATGTGGGAATACCTTTAAGTTTGATAATGATATTCGTTATATTTATAGTTAAGATTCAGAAAGTTCAATTGTAAACTTATTCCTTTGGTAGGTAACGAAGGAGTAGGTCCCACAGACCAACAAATGGCGATTGTGGTTGGTTTCTACGACTTTTAAGGTGAGGATCTGCCAATCTAGCACTCTTGCACCTATCGATTTTATTGATAAACCTCTATGAGGGTTGATATTGATTCGATTATCGTATTCTGTGAATTATTATTACCCCTGTGAGGGATTTGCTAATTGGTTATTGCTTATATGAGCTTATTCTATGTCTAACATTGAACCCATTAGGTTCTGCTGATTTGATATCTGTCTTGATTAGTGTTGCTTGATTATCGAACCCTGTGAGGTTCTCCTGAATTTGAAACTACTTGGTATTTTTTGTATTTTCTTGAAAATAACTATTTGTCAATCGAACTTTGTGAATTTCTCTAATACTTCTTAGTTTTTTATAAACATATTATTTATTCAAGTGTATTATTGCTTGCCTTGTTGGCAAAATTGTTAAATTGTTCTGCCATATTAGCAATTGAACGTTGAAAATCTTGACCCTTTTAAATATCTTGTTCGGTCAGTATTGTAAAATATGTGCCCGGCAGAGTAAAGGGCCACACTAGTTGATAGTGCATGTCCAGTGGGAGGCTCCTTTTGAGTCTGTTACAGAGTAAAGAGTCACATTAGCTGACAAGGCATGTCCACTGGGAGGCTCTTCTTGGGTCTATTATAGAGCAAAGATTCACACTAGATGACAAAACATGTCCAGTGGGAGGCTCATCTTGGGTTTATTATAGAGCAAAGAGTCATACTAGTTGACAGTGCATGTCCAGTGGGGGCTCCTCTTGAGTCTATTCCCATTAGCACCTCTGGATTTCAGTACTAGACCTACTTGTGCCAAAAGTTCTCTTAAATTGTTCATATACCTTGCTTATTGGAATAGAGCTTGCCAGCCATTATTGGAAAATGTTTTGCCTTATAAAAGGCAAATCTAGTAAAGCTCTAAAATGTTCATGTTATTGTTTGAAAAGTTGAATTCTTATCTATTGACATTATATCTTGTCAACCCATGGGACGCCATGGGCGGTTTTCAACTCATGGGATGCCATGGGCAGTTTTCAACTAAAGGGACACCACGGGGCATTTAGGCCTAAGGGCTACGTTCGGAAGACGATCGAGCGGAATGAACCGACGGTCACAGATCTTATGGCTAGCACCTATCTACGATCCTGACTTACAACTAGCTAGGGTAGCAAACTATGAGTCATGGGATCCGGCATGTGACCGGCTATGCCATATAATCAAGTTGTTACCCACTGAGCTGAGTGCTCGAGCAATAGAGCAATAAGAAAATCTTATTTATACTATACCAATGCCCATTAATTGCAAATTACAATTTGATTTAGGAGTAATAAGGTCGGAATGACCAACAGTCTGTCAAGCTCAATATCATTTATGTTATGTACTCTATTGATCATGTTAAAAATTCTTGCTTATTACCGAATTCCATTCCTATTGAAAAGTCTTGCTAATTACCGAATTTTACTGTTGATTGTTGTATCTTAATATATTTTCATTCGTTTCTTATCATTTTCTTTTCCCTCACTAAGTTCTTTGGACTTACCCTCGTTATTTTGATTCTCTCAGACAAGGATTAAGTAAAGGAATTGAACTTCAGGTAGGATATGAATATTTGTAATAAATCTGGTGTTGAGTGTATATATGGCAATTATCTAGTTGCTGAGTATGGACTCAAGCCGCTATGATATATCATATTGATGTGGTCGATTTAAGGAATGCAAAGAGTTTGTTATGTAGGAATGTGAATCATAGCATTTGCTTAGTAAGTTGACGAGTTTGTTAAGTTTGAAATTCCACTGCTTCTGATAAGTTGGATTTGAGACCTTGTGGTATGTATTTAGTATATATGCTATATGTCGTAGGATTATTTAAAGTTTGAATTTATTGTCTTATGACAGGATTGTTTTATTTGGAATCCATTGTTATTTCTAATAAGCTTGAAACATTTGATTATGGACTATTGATTGATTTGTAGGTTCAATTTAAGATTGAACTAAGTGGCGCCTCAGCTTAAGTGCTCCCTTGAGTGGGGGTGTTACAAGGTGGTATCAGAGCCTAAGTTTGTCAATGACCTAGGCATTTAGGTACCATTGGGCTTTGTGACTAACTTTTTTTTTTAAGTTAGTTTGTGTACTGCAAGATGCTTATATGATATTATCGCATATCATAGAATGATTAAGACTTGTGTATCATCGAGTTAGGTTTACTCCCATTAGATCCTTCTATTCCTTTTATTCTTGAAAGTCTGAAGGAATTAGAGTTGATGGACTTATTTGAGATTAAGCTTGAATTGAAAATTATTTAGAATATGAGTGCTTGAGTTAAGGGATATCTTAGCTATGTAGGGTTATGATTTTTGGAATGTGGATTTTGGGCAGGAAAATTTGGTTATGTGGAGATATAGGAAAGGAATCATCGCAGATAATATTATATTTGAGGACAATGTGGAAGATTTGAAGAACGAGAATAAGGTCCTAAAGTAGAAAAAGGAAAATCTTCTAAGATGGTGCCAAGGTCTTAAGGAGAAGCTACATGATATGCATGAGGCCTTAAAGGATAGAAGAGCGAAATCAAATTATTTAGAATCAATACCTAGGGCAAGGAATTATATGCTAGACAGATTAATGGAGAGTACAAAAAAAGATGAGATTGAATATTAGGAGAAGCAGGGGTACTACCAGCTGAAGGCTAGAAAAGACCACGTAAAGCACTTACACATGATTCTCAGAGCCCTAAGAAGGAGCATTAGTTGTATGCAAAGTTTTTAAGTACAAATATTAGATAGAGAAAGTGCCTTTTTATGAGCATATAATATCCTGAGATGAGATAAAGGATTGATCTCTCTAAGATAGAGATAGTAGTCAACTGGAAAAGACCAGAAAACTTGATAGAAGTTCGTAGTTTTCTATGTCTTGTCGGTTGTTACCAAAAGTTGTGAAAAACTTTTCTAATTAGCTAACACGTTGAGTAAGTTAACTCAGAAAGGTTAACCATTTGACCAGAATGAAAATTTGGATATGAGACAACACCGACGGATGAAAACCCTAGAAGATTGTGATTTCTCCATCACCTATCACCCGAAAGGCGAATGTAGTAGCTATGCCTCGAGCTGAAAGGCTAGAATGGCTTACTTATTGCCAACAAAAGCATCAAAAAGCCTAAAATAGGTGTTGTATTAAAATTAATATAATAGTAGAATTGTAGAGATAAGTGCAGTTTGAATCATAGGATGAAATACGATGAACCCTAAGCTACATACATATGGATGTTGGAGCAAAAAGAAAGATTTGGAAGTTTTGAAGAGTCTAACTTCAATACCGAATCAAGGTGATTTTTTTGTTCCGTAGAAGTGAGATTGTTAAACATGGCACATAAGTCAAGAGACATGATGCATTTGAGAGGCATGAAAATGCATCGGGACGCAATTATGGCAGAATGTAATGAAAAACGAATGTAGATCAACTGACAAAATCTACTTATTTTCTACCAATCAGAGTAGTACTCAGATGAGAATCTAGGGACTAGATTCTTTTGAGGGGGAAGGAGTGCAACACCCCTAAATTTTGGTATTTTGAAAAAATAAGAATTTAGAAATTAAGATGATGATTGATCGATTTTAAGGCTTGCGAAACAAATAAAAAGGACACAATTAAAAAATTTCAAAAGTTTAGGGGGTAATGTGAGCAGAATAAAAATTTAAGGACTTCAAAATAATTAAATTTGGATTTGATTGTTCAAAAATGGAAATAATAGGGGTCAAAGTGTGAGAAATAGAAGTTGGAGGACTCAATTGAAGGCCAGGGACTAAAATAAAAATGGTCGAAGAATTTTGGGGTGAAATTGAAGTCGGTCAGAAAGTTTGGGACTGAATTGAAGGGGCTAGAAAATATGTTTATATATATAGAATTAAGGACAAAGGTTTGTCAAATTCTCAAAAAACACCCCAAACATTCCCCACCAGCGAATCGTCGAATGTTGGCCATGAAACCCAAAACCAAGGCCATGGTTAGCTTTCTCCAGTTGAGGCGAGCTGAACCATACCAAGTTTCACCTAAACCACTAGTGGAATCACCGGGAAATCAAGCTCGACTGCGAACTTATGGCAGTATTGGTGGTTGCGCTGCCATTGGCGGCTAGATGGGTTTTGGTCAAAAAAGAATGGGCATTTGGTGAAACAGTGAATGGTGGTGGTGGAATTGAAGGTGGTAGAGGATGGCGGCAGGTTAGGGCTAACTGCAGCTTTGAACGGCCAATTGACCGACCTAATGTTGTCAAAATTAGAAATCATTTGAGGGGTTTTGTTGGGCTTGTTGAGAAACACCTGGTGGTGGTGTCGGTTATCGTCTCCAGCGGCAGCACGTGGTCCATCGACGATGACACATGTGGCGATCCTAGGGTAGATTGTTCAGATTTGAATTTTGGATTCTTCTAGACTAGTTTTGGTGTGAGATTAGATCTTGATTCGACCGAAATTGGATAAATTTCAATAATTAAATTTTGATTCGATTAAATTGTCGAATGTAATTAGATTTTTAGATGAAGTTGATTGTGATATGAATTAAGATTGTTAAACAATGGTTTAGTATAAGGTTATAGATTAATCCTATAATTAATATAATGTTAAATTTAATTGGCTTGGATGAATTATCAGATTATTGTTGAGGCTTTAAATAAGATGTTAACAACCAGTTTCTTAGTTTATCAGGTTAAGGACTATGATAGGTAATTACCTTGCACAGTTGAGTATAACATGGAATTTGAGAATTACGACTGGACAGTTAGAGTAATTGAGAAACGTGATAAGAATATTTAAGTGCATTAAGAATTATGATTGAGAAGTCATAATCAATGTTGGGTTCAAGTTATGTACTATGAACTTTAAATCAATTAGGAAAAAAAGGTCATGGACTGTTTAAATCTAAGAATTATCAAGACTATGTGGGAATACCCTTAAGTTTGAATGATATTCGTTATATTTATAGTTGAGATTCAGAAGGTTTGATTGTGAGCTTATTTCTTTAGTAGGCAACAAAGGAGTAGGTCCCACAAACCAATAGATGGTGATTGTGGTTGGTTTCTAAGACTTTTAAGATAAGGATCCGTCAATCTGGCACTCTTGTACCTATCAATTTTATTTATAAACTCCTATAAGAGTTGGTATTGATTCGATTATCGTATTCTATGAATTATTATTATCCCTGTGAGCGATTTGCTAATTGGTTATCGCTTGTATGAGCTTATTCTATATCTAACATTGAACCTATTAGGTTCTGCTGATTTGATATCTATCTTGATTAGCGTTGCTTGATTATCAAACCCTGTAAGGTTCTCCTAAATTTGAAACTACTTGGTATTTTTTGTATTTTCTTGAAAATAACTGTTTGTCAATCGAACTCTGTGAATTTCTCTGATACTTGTTAGTTTCTTATAAACATATTGTTTATTCAAGTGTATTATTGATTACCTTATCGGCAAAATTGTTAAATTGTTTTGCTGTATTAGCAATTGAACGTTGAAAATCTTGACCCTTTTAAATATCTTGTTTGGTTAGTACTGTAAAATATGTGTCGGGCAAAGCAAAGGGCCACACTAGTTGATAGTGCATGTCCAGTAGGATGCTCCTCTTGAGTCTGTTGCAGAGCAAAAGTCACACTAGATGACAAGGCATGTCCAGTGGGAGGCTCCTCTTAGGTTTGTTACAAAGCAAAGAGTCGCACTAGTTGACAGTACATGTCCAGTGGTAGCTCCTCTTGAGTTTATTCCTGTTAGCACCTCTAGATTTCAGTACTAGACCTACTTGTGCCAAAAGTTCTCTTAAATTGTTCATGTACCTTGCTTATTGGAATAGGCCTTGTCGGCCGTTATTGGAAAATGTTTTGCCTTGTAAATGCCAAATCTGGTAAAGTTCTGAAATGTTCATGTTATTGTTTGAAAAGTTGAATTCTTATATGTTGGCATTATATCTTTTCAACCCACGGGACGCCATGGGCAGTTTTCAACTTATGGGACGCTATTGGCAGTTTTCACCTGGAGGGACGCCACAGGGTGTTTAGGCCTAGGGGCTAGGTCCAAAAGACGGCCAAGCGGAACGAACCGACGGACATAGATCTTTTGGCTAGCAACCATCTACAATCCTGACTTATAGGTAGCTAGAGGTAGCAAACTGTGAGTGATGGGATCCGGCATATGTCCGGCTATACCATATAATCAAGTTGTTACCCATCGAGCTAAATGCTCGAGCAATAGAACGACAAGGAAATCTTATTCATACTGTACCGATGCCCAGTAATTGCAAATTACAATTTGATTCAGGAGTAATAAGGTCGAAATGACCAACAGTCTATCAAGATCAATATCATGTATGTCGTAGGCTCTATTGATCATGTTAAAAATTCTTGCTTATTACCGAATTCTGTTCCTATTGAAAAGTCTTGCTAATTATCGAATTTTACTATTGATTGTTGTATCTCAATATATTTTTGTTTGCATTTTATCATTTTCTTTTCCCTCACTAAGTCCTTTGGACTTACCCTTATTATTTTGATTCTCTCAGATGGAGATTAAGTAAAGAAATTGAACTTCAGGCAGGATATGAATATTTTGTAATAAATCAGGTGTTGAGTGTATATATGGAAATTATCTAGCTTCTGAGTATGGACTTAAGACAGTGTGATATGTCATATTGATGTGGTCGACTTAAGCAATGCAAATAGCTTGTTATGTACGAATGTGAAACATTGTATTTGCTTAGTGGGTTGACGAGTCTGTTAAATTTGAAATTCTACTGCTTCTGATGAGTTGGATTTGAGACCTTGTGGAATGTATTTAGTATATGTGTTGTATGTCGCGGGATTATTTAAAGTTTGAATTTATTGTCTTATGATAGGATTGTTTAATTTGGAATCCGCCGCTATTTTTGATAAGCTTGAAACGTTTGATAATGGACTATTGATTGATTTGTAGGTTCAATTTAAGATTGAATTGAGTGGCGCATCAGCTTAGATGTTGCCTTGAGTGGGAGTGTTACATTTTAATTAATAGAAGAAACTATCTAATTCATTGAAAAGAAAGCGATCAAACAAATAGTATAATTTTTAATTAATAATAATTTTTATAATTGATTATTAGTACTTACTAACAATAATAATGACATTGGAGTATATTAATTATAAAGTCAACCAACAATAATTATGATAATTAAATTTATTCTTCAATTTTTTCTCTATATTACAATGATTTTTTAAATTTATTCTTTTTTCTTCCAAATTCTTCAATTATAATTTTTATATAATATATGGATTATGAGATTTTTATTTAAAAATATAAATAATATATTATTTAATAAATATATATTCTGAGCTAGTATTAAACTGATCGGATACGCATTTTTCATATTCATACCCATTTATAATTGGATATGTACTAATCGAATACGGATAATATCCACTTTAAATGATTGCAGATAAATTCTGTATAAATGAATATGAATGCAAACTGTAAATGAATTTTTGAATATCTATTCACAGCCCTAGTCGGTCGCATTGGTTTTCTTTATCAGCCGAGGAATAATGATCCATGGCGTTTATACTTTTTCAGAAATATAGCAAAAAGTAATGAGGTAGGTGTAATCAACTCCTCTTTTCAGGATTCACGTGCGGATTAATTTATTATTATATTTAGATTTTCCATCTAATTTTTATTATTATAAATTATTGTGGCATGTCATCCCTGCATGCATATTAGTTTATCATATTGTTGGTGCTAAATTATATTAACAAATAAAATACTTAATTTTTTAAGGCGTATATTAGCACTAACATAATTTTAATAATAATCACACCAATAGCATATAATAGTAATTATCCATTAGTATAAACTCATATTTAACAAATTATTTTGACATCAAAAGTTTAAAATTATCAAATATATCTACTTATACATTTCATAAATTTTGTTATTATGTTTTCACTATATTATTTGTATTTTTAATGTTAAATTAAGTGATAGATTCACTTTTGAAATTAAATTGAAAATTAAGGGTATAATTGGTGAGACAAATTTTGGTATAACATGACCTAACCACCATTTTGAGTGTGTTAAGGGCCTTTCACTTTTTATATAGTATAGATGCATGCAAGCAATTACTAGTGTGTATATATATATTGCTTTCACACATAACAACCAGACATATATGGTTATTACGTGAAAGGCTGTAAATAGATATTCAAAAATTTATTAATTGTTCGTATTCTTATCCGTTTATGCAAAATTTATATGCATCTGTTTAAAGCGAATATTATCCATATTCGATTAGAAGATATCCAATTATAAATGGATACAGATTGTAACATGCTTAGGAATTACATGATTGGTGGAAATTATTATTATTATGTTTTTATGAATTTTTAAGTATTTATTTATTTTTGAAAGTTTTGGTGTCAAATTACAACTTGAGTAAAACTTGATTGAATAACATTTAGAAACTTCTTGTGTCAAATTGAAAATATTTTAGGTCAACTAGGTGAACGCTAGGCACTAAGGAAGTTGAGGGATTAAATTGAGTTTTAATCACACTTTGGAGGACTTAATTAAAGACTGGAATAAACTTCTAGGGGTTAATTTTTAATTTCAGAAAATGAACTTATATATAACATACTCTTGCCCCCCCCTCCCCCCCAACTTTTCTTCATTTCATACATGCAACTTGTCTCTTTCCTCACCGGCAACCTTCTTTGACGATCGGCAAAATCCATCAAGCCACATATCATTTTGCTCCTTTCCTCACGAGAAACAAATCGGTGGTGCGATAGAAATTTAAGCTCCAAGTTTTTGCCTTGATGGAGGTGGTGGTTGCAATGTCACCGGCGATTGAAGTTGCAACCTGGGTGGTGGTCTGGTAGAGTTCAGCTTGAGGATCATCTTGGTGGCTTTGAATTGGAGCTTGGCCCAATGGTAGTGGCGAAATTGAAAAAATAAAGATGGCAGCAAGTGGTGGCCCAGTAACTTCGAGCCTATAATTGACACCCTTCACAACAATGAATGGAGAAATTGATGCGGGCATTTTTTTAGGCGTGCTGAAAGGCGTTGAATAATGATGGTGGTGACCCATTTTGGCGACAATGTATGGTGGCGGCACTGAGGCAGTCTCTTCACTTTGTTACAGTGGTTGTAGTGTTGGTGTTGGATCATGATAAATGAGCTCCAATAATAAGATTAAGTTAGATCGGAATTACATATACATACATATATGTTGTATCATTTTAATTCCTATAAATCTTGTATTGATATATATATTGAGATGGAAATATGTATTAGAACTAGAAATAAGGTCATGCATGTGTATTATATATTCTTGGTGGACCAGAATTTGAATTATTATATGATAACTTTGGGTTAATTAAGTTAATTAGATTATTAAACCCTAAGTTTATGGATTTGAGACTTGAGTGACAAATTTAGGTTATTAAAGATAGTTGGGCTATTATTATCATTTTGAGCATCATTATAAGGTTAATTATATAATTTAAGGATTCGATTATAGTGAGTATTTTGGTATTAACGGTGTCATTGGCATATTTCCTAATGAGAATGTTAAAATGAACCCCAAACTACCGTATTGACTGAGTAATTGTCGATTTTAAATTGTTATTCGTATAATTGTAATTATAGGATCGAATGGGGATTTTGACAATGAACCCATTCTTTTGATTAGGTGACGATAAGTTGGGTTCCGCAGACTAGTAGAAGGTGCTAGCATTTCTTAGCCTATTAAGGTGAGAGTCTACCAATTTGGTAACTTTCTTGTGTACACCTATATTGTTTAGGTGCCCTTATGAGGGTCCACTTATCTAGTATTTGACTTGTATAAAGCCTACTTGTTATTTGTTGTACCCCTGTAATTGTCCACCTCTCTGGTATTTGACTTGTACACCTTATTTGTTGTACCCTTGTGAGGGTCTGCTAACCTAGCACTTGTTTATATAAACTTATCTATTGTTTGGTATACCCCTGTGAGGGTTAAAATTGTTCCTGTTCTGCAACTAAATTTTGATTCTTGGATTTTGTGATATGTTTGAATTCCCATTATCTGTTAGTCGATTCGTATACCCCTATGAGGGTTTGTTTCTTTTGATTTTGCTTCTAATAAGAACTTAGCATGTCTATTTTGGCGCCTAGAACTTTCGTTGTTTTATTTGATATCGGTCAGTTTAAATTTATTTTGCTTATCTCATGATTCGCCTTGTCGGCTTATTTGAGTTTGTTTTGTATGTTATTGATTCGCTTTGTCGGTAGATTTGTACTATCTTGTGTTGTTATTTATTATCTTGCCAGCACATTTGTTTTGTCTAGTACAACATTATAAGGCCTTGTCGGCAATTCATTTGTTGATTCATAATTTATGTACGGAGATTTGTTAGGTCGACTTGTGGCATGTACATAGTACTATTGTTGAAGTCTTTTAGGTTGAGGAATGTTGCTGTTGTTGATGAATTTTAAAATTTTTCTTATGGGTCTATTGACTGTCATGTGGGTTATGAATTAAGTTTGACATCTTAGCTTGGAGGTTATCCTGAGTGGGCTACCACACAGATATAGTAAATGTGTGTCCAATCCGTTTAATATCTGTTCCGAATACATATTTATTAAATAACATATTATTAATATTTTTTAATAAAAATTTCATAATCTATGTGTGTGTGTATATATATATATTATAATTAGAGAATTGGGAAGAAAAAAATAAATTTAAAAAATTATTGTATCATATAGAAAAAATTGAAGAATAAAGGTAATCAACATAATTATTATTGATTGACTTTATAATTAATATACTTAAATGCCGTTATTATTATTAATTAGTACTAATAATCAATTATAAAGTCAACTATTAATTAGAAATTATGCTATTTATTTGATTACTATCTTTTTAATGAAATTATATAGTCCTTCTATTAATAAAAGGGTAAATGTCACTAATAGTCCATGATGTTTCGATTTAGTATTACTTTAGTCCTCAATCTTTAAAACTTCATCTTTTGGTCCCTGACGTTAATATATCGTTTTACTTTAGTCCCCAAAATCATTTTTCGATAGTTTTTGGCTGGAAAATTGACCAAGTTTGACATTTTTAAGGGCAAAATTGTCAATTTATAGTTTTATGTTCCACTTTAGTCCCTATATAAGGTTTTATGTTCCAATTTAGTCCCTATGTTACTTTTTTTTTCTTTTTATAAATATATGCCATGTGTGTATATATATTTGTGTATAATATATGTGTATATATAATTGATACTAATATTAGCCACATGCTCATATATTATTATTAATATTTAATAATATATTATTGATATATTAATATCATTTGTGATACTATTATAATTAACAATATTATTAATATTATTATTGATATGGGATAGCCCAATAGGCCCAGCCCAATAACACTCAACTAGGACAGGAGCTAGTCTGATGCTCCCTAAGCAGCTCAATTGCCCTTAAACCCAACTTGTTTTGGACCACGCAGACATTCGACTGCTAGTCAACGTCTGGATCCCTATCTGTTGTGGTGAATATTAGCGTTCTTGATCGACTAGGTTATAGCCGATAGCCTCCGTTAGGTGGCCTCAATCCTTCAACCAAAATGATGTACTTCGACCAGAATGAGCCTGGTGACCAAGATCCTAGTAGATATTCCTGTTGGAGTGCTCGTCTTGACTAGAGAGGTCGAGAAGTGACGAAAGCCTTTTGGCCACATTTAATGCCTCGCCATGCGCCGTGCTGCTGCATTAATAGCACGTGCCACCTACAGTACCACCTTTTGCAGCCGTGTCAGGCTAGGGATTGCCTCTAGTGTACCACCTTCTCCTAGGCAACTGCCTCCTGAAATAGTACATAAGCTGGATAAGATTGGAAAGTCCTCAAGCAAGGACAATGGCCCTTCTTACACAACAGGGGCATCAAATTGGAAAGTCCTCAAGCAAGGACAATGACCCTTCTTACACAACAGAGGCATCAAAGACATATCAATCTTATCCAGCTTATATACTGTTTCAGGAGGCAACTACTTAGGAGAAGGTGATACACTAGAGGGGATCCCTAGCCTGACACGGCTGCAAAAGGTGGTACTGTTGGTGGCACGTGCTATTAATGCGGCAGCATAGTGCTTGGCAAGGCATTCAATGTGGCCGAAGGGCTTTTGTCACTCCTCGACCTCTCTAGTCAAGACGAGCACTCCAATGACCAAGACTCATTCTGGTCAAAGCTATATTATTCTGGTTGAAGGATTGAGACCACCTAATAGAGGCTATCGGCTATAACCTGGTCGATCAAGAACGTTAATATCCCCCATGATAGATAGGGATCCAGAGGTCAAGTGGCAGTTAAATGTCTGCGTGGTCCAAAACAAGTTGGGTTTAAGGGCAGTCAAGCTGCTTAGGGAGTGTCGGACCAGTTCCTGTCCTAGTTGAGTGTTATTGGGCTGGGCCTATTAGACTATCCCATATCAATAATAATATTACTATTATTATTAATTACAACAGTATCACAAATGATATTAATATATCAATAATATATTATTAAATATTAATAATAATATATGAGCATGTGACTAATATTAGTATCAATTATATATACACATATATTATACACAAATATATATATACACACATGGACATATATTTATAAAAAGTAAAAAAAAAGTAGCATAGGGACTAAATTGGAACATAAAACCTTATATAAGGACTAAGGTGGCACATAAAACTTTATATAGGGACTAAAGTGGAACATAAAACTATGAATTGACAATTTTGCCCTTAAAAATGTCAAATTTGGTCAATTTTCCGGTCAGAAACTACCGAAAAATGATTTTAGGGACTAAAGTGAAACGATATATTAACGTCAGGGGCTAAAAGATGAAGTTTTAAAGATTGAGAATTAAAGTGATACTAAATCAAAACATCGGGGACTATTAGTGACATTTACCCTTAATTAAAATATGTATTTGTTATAAGTTTATAAATTTACGTATTTGGATATTTGTAAATAAATATTTAAATAATTATCATCAAATATAAATATAAAAAAATAATTCGAATACAGATAAGTTTAATAAAATATAAATGCATCTCAATAATTATAATCGAAAATAGATATATCTATCAAATCCATATCCATATCTGTATCCGAATATTCAAAAATTTAAATGGACACAAATATGAAAACAGCATATTCGATCCATTTAGTATCCGTTACACCCTAGTTAACTGTGAAAGCAATGAAAGAATATTAAAAAAAAAAAAATTGACTGGAGAGTTACGTGTGCAGGCAATAAAAGAATAATCAATTTTTCTTTTATTCTAGTCAATATCTAGTCAATTTTTCTTTTATTCTTTTATTGCTCTCAAAGAAAATTTTTTCTTTTATTCTTTTGTTGCTTTCACACGTAACATTATTCTTTTATTGCTTTCAGACGCAACAACCATATAAATACACACACACGCACACACACACACACATATATATATATATATTGCTTTCACACATAACAACCAGATATATTTTAGCTGACTAGTGAAAAGCTAATAACCAAAGCCATTGAGCTTTCATTAATGGTTTCCTCAGATATGAAATATCCATGGCCATCAACTGTTAACGTGGCAAACTTCATATCCGTCAAGCCCAGCCTCCAAGATGAAGAAATAACAAATGTCCACATTTGGAGAGCACAGATGGTTTGTCTGTTGGAGAGCCAAGGCTTGCTTGGTTTCATCAATGGCGAAATCCTCGACCCGCTGCCAAATGAGAACATCACTACTATCGCAGAGGATCAGAGTTCAAAACTTTTGGAGAATGTAAAATATGAACAAAAACTTTGGAGAAGGACTGACAGGCTTGTCAAAGGATGGATTTTAGGGTCAATTGGGAGAGATGCGCTTGGCCAAGTGTGGGAGTTGGATACTGCCAGGGAGGTTTGGTTAGAGTTGGAAAAGATCTTCAATAAAGAAAAATCGGCAGCTGCTAGTGAAGAAAACCGCAAATCTGAACATGGGATTCAAAGTTCATCTTCTGAGGAAGATGGTGCTGGTAAGTTGTTTCCTTTTTCATCTAGATACCATCAGTTTTCTGTTCCAGCATATTTCTGTGTTTATGTTTGGTTTACTATTGTTGGGATTCAGTACCGATAAAAACAGTTTGAGACCTTATATTTCTGCTACATCCTTTATTTCACGCCATAATTAAGTGTCAAGTGTATTATTAAACTTTTTGAAAAAAAAATAAAATATTTAATTGTGAATATCATATACTTAATATGTATTTATGAAGTAAAATAATTGAATAGACAACATTAAACTAGAGAATTCAAAATGTCGTAAAATATGGTAAACTTTATTAGTTAAATTGATAAAATCTAAGGAACTAATTTTACATGCTTGACTGACCGCTTTCGTGGTTTGGTAGTGACCTTTGATTTAGTTCGATGGAAAAAATCAATTAATGAAAAGATTTTGGAGACCTTAAAGACAAGACTTAAGTTAATGCGAAATAAAACACTTGTACTATCGGTTTGGATTGATTGTGCTCATCTCCAAGTCAGGGTTTAGTTGGATTGTTAAAAGGTCCATCATAATTAAATCAAACAGGATCCTGAAAAAGTTCCCAATTAAGGTACGAATGGAAAATGGATCAGAGGAAGTAAGGGCTGACAAGGTAGGTTCGGCTATCTTTTATCCCTAAATGCTGAAGAAAAGACGGGTGAAAGTTGGTGGAGGGCCGGTTAGGCTAATTGGGCGTTGGCTTCAATATAATCATCATGTATACTTTGGTAATTAATTCTGTCTCCCCGTGAAATGTGCTTTCGTAATTCAGTCTCCTAATCAAATTTAAACTACGAATCAAATCATTAATCAGCATTGAACTCTTGTTATACTAGATAACGAATTAGTATTATGATTTTGTTAACAAATTTCAACACTTCTTTTATCTATATCCGTATCTATATTTATGTCTAGATTATGTACTTATAAAAGTATGAATAGGTAGAGTTGTTTCGTTTCTTTTTTTTTTTTTTTTAATTTGAGGATAAAAATATCCGTCTTTAATAAAATTATCACATTTAATAACATGGTTTAATAAAATTGCAATCAAATAAGTTTTATTTTTAATTAGACTCATGGAAAATAATAATTATAATTAATTAACTCAAGTCTTTCAACCTAAATAATATATAGACATCAAATGTATGTCATTGAAATTTATTACAGTTGTTACAAATTAAATATATTTTTAATTAGAATTAGACAAAATAATAATTATGTTAATATTAATTAAATAAATTTTCTACTCAGCATATATAATTATATATTGAAATTATCATGTTTAATGCATGTAATTTGTGATCATTGCAACCAAATTACATTTATTTATAACTAGACTCACATAAAATAATAACTATAATTAATTAAATCAGGCCTTTCCACTTAACAAATGTTATATACATTATATTTATTAAATTTACTTCAGATTCAGTATATTTTTAATTACACATGCACAAAATAATTATATTAAAAAATACTTCCTGCTTAGCAAATATAATTGTGCATATTGAAATGTATTCTTCGACCAACATATTTAATTGGGCATATAAAAAATAGCAAATAAATCAAAAGTAAGCAATTAAATTATATCTCTATCTAATGAGACTACTACCATCACATTCATTATATAAAGGTCTATGATAAATTATAGCTAAATTAAATTTATTTTAATTAGACTCATTGAAAATAATAACTAAATTGGAATTAATTAGAAAAAAATCAATTGATGAGGAAAAATGATACTTTATAAATACATTTATATAGATATTCTTTCTGCCATCTCCTTCAAAAATAAGAAAAGAACTATTTTTTATATATCAAAATATGTGTTCAATTCAAATGTATAGTAAATCTAAATGACAATGAACAAGAATAGATTAAATCTTATAATAACATGTTTAATTGATGAAGAAGAATGATATTTCCTAAATGCATCTATACAAATAAGTATGGGTTCTTCCTAAAAAATAAAAAGGGAAAAATATATATTATATAATTTTAGGTGTCAAACTCATATGTAACATTATAATTTGTATGATAATAAAAAAAGAATAAATTAAGTTTATTTAATTTTTTTATTTTTTTCATTTATTTATTTGGGTGTGTGTGTGTGTGTGTGTGTGTGTACTTGAAATATATTTTGGCTAATTTTACATATAGCGATGTACACATTTTATTTTCTTGAAAACTAATGGCAAAAGGTGCTTTCTTGTATCATAAATTTAAAAAAATTTCTTAACCTTATTTATTTGAGTTAAAATATAAAAGGTAGGTCAAAAAAAAAAAAAAAAGAATATGTAATTTATAGCACTATTAGAAACTGTGAAATAGAGTCAATTAAAATTTTATTTCTTTAAATAGTTTTTCTAAATAAATTATATTTAAATTAAAATAATAATATGTCATTATTAATATTTAATAATTAATTTAAAAGGCAATAGGATAAAGATATATAAAAATTTATTTATATCAAATAATCTTTTGAATGATCAAATTAAATTTTTTATTTGGGGTGTGACAGATGAGGAAGACCTTGTCAAAACCAAGTTTTGCATGACTTAACTAATAATATGATGAATATAGTTAAAGTATACATTAACGACATAAAAAGTATAGTTCATTATTATATAATTGACTTGAATTTGGTCATATTTAATTAACGTTTGAATTTTTCCAATAAGTATATATTGTTGGATTGATAGTAGTTATGCAATTCAAATTATTAAGCTTAAAAAGTATTTATTCAATTTTAATAATAACATTAACATGACATAGTGAAATGTTTTCTATTGATATATAAAATAGGATACCAATAAATATTTTTCACTAGATAAAATATCAAATAGTAAAAAATCCATATTTTTTATATTGCTAAACATCAAATAATTAAAAAATACAAATATTTATTTCAAAAAATGAATTTTATTTAACAATTCAAGTATATATTATATTAAATAATATAATATAATATATTTAAATATTAAAATTGACTACAATTTAACTTTCTCTATTTTTGACTTAACTAAGAAGTGACAAAAGTGAGAACAAAATCATTATAAATAAATCGAAGACATAAAAAGTTTTTGTTTTTTTTTTAGATTAAAAATAAATGGTCCTTTAAAAATGTAAGATTAAATAAGTAATATAAATTTCATTTATTCATCAAAATTTAGAAGAAACCAAGTTATAAATTGCTCTGATCTATTTGAAACATAATTTTAATTTTATTTTATAAACTAATAATTGAAATTTATTGTTTAAAAAATCAAAAAGAAAATTTTAATTAAAAAAATTAAAAATAAAAATGAAATTAAAATTATGGAATAAATACAACTAGTAAAAATTTAGTTGATGAGAATGATAGATAATAAATTAAAAAAATACAGATTTATTCAAATATCACCTAAAAATGAAAAAAATTCAATAGTCAGCTACTATTAAATATTATATTGTAAGAGATACATATAAATCATGTTTTTTAACTATTAAGTTTTTTAAGATATATTTTATTTTAGTCATTCTATTCAATTCATCAACTTTCATTGTTCCACTTTTCAATAAAGGGTTGTCAAAATGGTAATGAACCAATAAATTTCAATCTGAAATCAACATTATGTTTAGTTGATTTAGTATTAGATATTGTGATATATATTTAAAACACCATCGTTTGTAGCTATTTAGAAAACGTTAACCTATATTTTTTATAGAGAGACATACATATATAAATAAAATTAAAAGAGTCAAAGAAAATAAGACATTCAATTAAATCATCGAAGGGGCAAAAAAATATAAAAATTAATATGGTACATCTTTTTAATGTAGCTTTGAATGAAAAATAGTTGATTAATAAAGAATTCAATTACCCATTTTCACCAATTTACAACTTCAATAGCATAATGGATTTCTTATCAATCAAAATATTAATAATTTTTCAATAAATATGTACTATATGATTTTTCAATAAGTATCATATATATGGGCAAATATTGACATATGCTAAAATTTTGAATTTTAATCTCATTTTTTTGATTAGGTTTGAAAATTTATAATCCTGTGTACTTAAAGACTTATGAATTAAACAAGATACTAAATTACATCCATTGTAATGCTATAGATTTAAAAGTGCCTCTCACATTTCAGTAGGATAATAAAAAAATAAGACTTGCTTCAGTTTAAATGTCAAATGAATGCATAAGTTGTTTATCTTTCTATCATCAGAGGTTATGAACTTTCGAAAAAATATTTAACTCTTGAATTGCATATTCTCTTTTACTTCATTTGATGTGAAAATTAGATAAAGAACTTGCATATATAAGAGTGGAGTTATACTTTTCAAACACAAGACATCGTATATCATGATCTTTTAGTATTAATTGTCAAAAAAAATAGGTTGGTAACTTTCAGGTGTTTTTGGCCAAAATAGAAAATGAGTTTGAGAATAGAAAATACTAAAAGAATCAAATATACCATAAACAATTATGAAAAAACTTATAAAATTTATGGAAATAAATTCATATGCAAAAATTTTCAAAAGGTTAACTGAGTATCCTTCAACAAATGACATTCAACTACATACCTTACAAAACATAAAATAATTAGTTTATTAAGTATCTGCAGTTTTGGTTGAAGAAAATAATCGTAATATATTAATGGAACAAGATATTATTGTCCATGCACGTTGAAATTATAAACATAGAATAATGCATTATTATGAATATCATGACATACTATAATGTCCAGTTCTTATTCCAAGAGGTGATACAGGATGACACCTAAACATTCAGAAAGAAATACCAAAACATTCAATAATGCAACTGAAAAGAATGAATTTGTTCAGGTAACTCTTACAAGTAGTGCAACCATTGTTGGAGAATAATAAATAAGTTTATATCTTACTCTATAGTTCATTCCATTGTTTATTACTCTTCTATTGAAAAGATATATATATATATATATATATATTTGTTAACATACAAAGTTTAACCAATGCAAGAAAATATCCGTGAAGCACTTATAAAATTAAAAATTTTAAGTTTTGAACTAATGTGAATATATATTTGTCTATTCCTTATTATCAAAATTTTAAGTATTTTTCATATGAAAAATTTCATATTTGCAAATTATAATTTATTGATACAAAGATCAATTTTCTATTATCGATCCTACAATAATTCCTTTGAGTAAAAATATCTATTATTGGTTTTTCAACTTAATAACATAAAATTGGAAACTATAAGATTTATTACTATCGCCATAAACTATTAAATCCAAGATCTGAATTACAATAAGGAATGATAAAAAAGAAAAAGAATTGTTTTCAACATCTTTTAGCGGGGCTTCAAACAATATAGATATTATGTTTGGGACAAACATGTAAATATAATTATGGAATGAAGCAAACAATGCAATATGTCACATACATGGTGCAAATCCCATGGAATGAAAAATATATTACCTTAGGTTATGCTTAAAATATGTTAGAGGCCAATATATTTCACAACTTCAAATGATAACTTATTTTTTATTTTTTATTTGTCTATTTGATAAGCATTTGAGTAAGATAAAAATAGAAAATAATTTATAAAACAAACAAAAGTAAAAAAATAAAAAAATAAAAAAGGAAAAAAAAGTCACGTGCATCGCAAATGTGCACTTTTCTAGCATTTAAAAAAAGAAAGAATGGGAAGAGTGTCAAGGCACACAAATAGGTATCTCCTTAGGAGTTGGCAAGGGGATGTTTGTGTTGCAAATTGAAATATGTTAAAACAGAGATCTTTCATTCTTCATTCACCTAAATAGATTTCTAATATTAGATATTGCATATAAAAGAAATTAATGTAGTTAGCTATACTTTCTTACTGTGCAGATCCAACTGTAAATATAGAGGAAAATGATTTGAAAAAGTATTTGCCACTACATAAAGCTATACTGCAGGGTAACTGGGAGACAGCAAAACAAATTTTTCACAATGATCGTAGCGCAATGAAAGCGAGTATTAATGTCATCAAAGAAAAAGCACTACACATTGCTGTTGGGACTGGAAAGATAATTCGTTTTGTTGAAAATTTGGTGGCCGAGATGCCCCATGAATCAATAGCTACAATAGATGATGCAGGTAACACTGCTTTACACGTCGCCGCAATTGTTGGCAATAAAGCAGCTGCATATATTTTAGTTAACAAAATGCCCGAGTTACCCAACATCCAAAATTTCTTTGGTGATTATCCACTCCAGTTTGCAGCTTTACATGCACAAAGAGACATCCTTGAATATTTGATTTTTATCACCAAGTATGATGCTAGTCAAAACCCTTATGCTGGTTTGGCAGGAGTTAGACTTCTTCTTTATGTCATTGACGCAGAATTTTTTGGTAAGCAGATGTGTACCTTGGCTCTTAAATTGTGGTCTTGAATGAGCAGAAGTATTAATTAATATGTTCTAACAGATATTGCATTATACTTGGTGAAGACGTACCCTGATTTAGCAAGACTGAAGCTTCCTGATAATACGTCTGCTTTGAGAAAGATTATTGCAAAGAAGTCTATTTTTTTTAGTGCTCGGAACTTCAACTTCTGGCAACGTTGTATTTCCTTCGGTGGGTTTGTCAAGTAATATAAATCATATAATATATATTAAAAAAGACATATGGAAAATTTCAAATTTCACAAAGGATATGCAGATTTGTTTTATCACACATGAAGCTTAATTTTTTTGACTGAGTATCATAGTTCGTCTTACCTTGAAGGTGTTTCTGAGGAGACTATATTCAACCCTCAGTTTAGAAATGGTTGCAACTTAGAGAGCATGGCTCATAATTGCCAGACAGGTAAAGTAATCCTTTATCTTCATTCTATCAATTTTTTACTTGAAATACTTATAATTCCCTATGGTGTCATTGATGATTAATCAAGGAATTCCTTTTAGAAAAACAAAATATACTCAAACTGCATCAATAGATCTCTTTTTAGTTTGTTTAGAAAGTGAATCATATTCCTCAGCTTACATACTCGAGAACTTAGATCACATTATCATCTGTTCAACTCGTAGTATTTTCCCACCAAATAATCAGTTTCAAAATCTTATTAACATCTGTGAGTATATATATTGAAAAAGTAGATCTAAGAATTACATCTATGAAATTCTTTAATTGACTCATTCTCACAAAGAAAATGTATAAAGTGTTGCAATAAATATAATTATATTATTTTTTACGGTTTATAATAACTATAGATTATTTTGGATAATCTAATTCCCAACTTCTAAACTCCAAACTTATTAAAAACAAAATAAAATTCATCTCTAGCAAAGCATCCCTCCGTTTTCTAATTTTTATGGTCGTTTTTCCCCTTTTGCAGTGTTACAGAGTTTGCATGCCAAGCTATGCAAGTTTTTGGATGGATTAGGTAATAATGTCTTCAATTTCATTGAGACACACATGCTCACAGTCAGATACACACATTAAATGGGTTGGTGCAGGACAATGTGAAAGTCCTTAGAGCCCGAAACTCGGGAAAAAATGCAATTTTGGTCATTTAATTGGAGTCAATTTTTTAAATGATCCATGCTCTATTAGGGTTTGCATATTTAGTCCATTATCTCAAAATTTTCATCATATTTAATTCATTTTTTCGCGAATTCAGTCCTTCGAGCCGCTTGATTTGAAACCGAGCCCAAAGCATATCCAGTAACCTCTCATTGGGCCAAAGATTTAGGATTTTTTGGCCATGTATACTCTGGTGCCACATCATTTGCCAATCAGCTTAAAATTTAACTAAATCTTAAATTAAAAAATATGATTTAGTTAAAAAATTGCCGCACTTATTTTAGCACAAAAGGAACAAAAAGCAAAAACAGAGAAAAACAAAAAATAGGAAAAAAAAATTGAAAATGCATTTCTCTATATTTGGGGAAAACTTACCGACTTCTCTCTCTCTATCTCTTTCATCCTCTCTCCCTTATTCAGCCATTTTTGTGCTGCGTAAAGCTTCACCTTTTTATCTTTATTCTCTCTGTTACATCATGTAGATGCCGTCCCAACCTATTGGACCGATATCTTGGGTCTTATAGTTGGTGATTTAGTCTTAATTTCATTATTTTTCAGATAAAATGGTAGTGAATTTAATTCATGGTTGTCCTAGATAAAAGGTTTATGTTTTCTATTTTTGTGTAATTTGAGGATGAAGAATCTTGTAACCCTTGAATTTGAGGATGAAGAAATTTATTGATGATTACCCTGGAATCTTCTAACTGTTTTTGGATGAAGAAAATGATATAATGTACCTTCACCTACAAATAGGAAGAGATGTAACTGTGAATTTTGTTCTTAGAAATTTTCTTCCTTTTCTTTTTTTCTTTTTTGTTTTTCTTTCTTTTAAATCAAAAAAATAAGTGCAGTAATTGTTTCCTAAATCGCATTTGCAAATTTAAGATTTAGTTAAAATTTAAGTTGATGTAGCAAATGATGTGTTATCTAAGCACATATGGCTAAAAAGTCCCAAAATTTTGGTTTAATTAGAGCTGATTGGATATATTTTAGGCTCAATTTCAAATTAAGTGATCTGAAAGATTGAAATTGCAAATAAATGAATTAAATGGATGGCAAAGTTGAGATAATAGACTAAACACATAAGCTCCAATAGAAAATATCCATTTAAAAAGTTCATAATAGTTAAAGGACCAAAATGCATCCCCTAAAACCCTCACACCAAAATGCATTCCTCCAAAACCCCCACATAAGATCAAAACATGGGAGATGGCACCATTTGTTGGTCATATGAAAGCTTCAACAGTATGCCACTATTTCTTAAAGTGTTGTAGTTTATGTGTGACATACTTCTTTTTCTTCCTTTGATGTGGTCAATGGTACACACGAATTTGATTAACTTGTTTGGTTTTACAGTAATCTTCATTTCAATAATAATCTTTAGATGAAATTAATTAAGTGTAGAAAATGCTTTAAGTCGGAAAGACTGAAAATGTTTTGAGAGTAGGCGTTAGCAAAACTCTAAAGTGCAGAGTTAAAGGAATGTTTGATTTCATGAGCATAGAAAATATATTTATTATGACTATTAATTTGACCTGTAATACAAGAAAAATGTTAGGGGAGCTGAAGTACAATTCAGCTGACAACTTTACTTAATTGTACTACACTTTCTGATAGCATAAACAATGCAGAAAACCTTATGTTACTCTTCTGGTAAACCTTTATTATACTAATAGTAGAAGGGTATTATAAGTACCCTACAAGTTTGCTCTTTATTATAATATTAGTATTATATGTGCTCATTTATGGGTTTTAAGTAGAAGGCATTCTCAATTTACCCTTGATATTCTAAAGCTTCTTCGATTTCAGGTCTAATAAAAAGCATCAAGGATAAGAAATTGCTAAAGCTACAAGCTTTAGAACTCGTGAAAGTTTTGTGCAAAAAAATTGAATTGTTTAGTTTTATGGAAGCTAAAGACATTTATTTTGATGCCATCATGCTAGCAGCAGAATTGGGGATCTATGAGGCTGTTGAAGAGATTATGGAGTCTTTCCCAAGTGCTATTTATTGCGTAAAACCTGATAGCAATCAATTTATCTTCCACGTGGCGGTTGAAAATCAATCTGAGCATGTCTATAATCTCATTTACCAAATGAGTGATCATAAACACTCATACTCAGATTTAAAAGACTCTAATGGGAACAACCTATTGCATTTGGCTGGAAAACTAGCGCCATCTCACAAACTCAATGAGATATTTGGTGCAGCTCTTCAAATGCAACATGAAATACAATGGTACAAGGTAACAAATTCTCATTTGTGCTATATAATTCGTTCCATTTGACTACTATGATTTGGTGAATAACTCATGTGCGCCACAACCCCCACATCGTCCTCCCACCATCCCCCCCCCCCAAGTTTTTCCATTTTGCTTGGAATTTAAATATAATTCTTCACAAAATGATGCGGATCAGAATCTTGATTGTGCCATACTAGGCCAATGTAATTCACATAATCAACCATAGAGAATGGATTATATGTGGATGTATTGCTCGCACAATTTAAGATGCATAAGTGCTTGCAGATGTTTAGTTATACATAATGTAAAAGATAAAAACTATCAAAACGAATCCAATATATAGTACACTTCTTCCAGTGATAATAACTTGCACAGTACCCTAAGCTCTATAGCTATGCTAGAGTTATCTTCATCTAACTATCATTATACAAGAAACTAAATATTAGACATAGTATAAAGATTAGTCTTTCTTGTTTTCTCATTGGCCAATAGCTATTGCATAGGAACTGGAAAACTTCGTTCATCCTCATTCAAGAGAACAACTAAACCATGATGGAAAATCTCCCAAGATGGTTTTCACAGAGGAGCACAAAATCTTGAAAGAAGAAGGAGAGAAATGGATGAAAGACACATCCAACTCATGTACGATTGTAGCAGCACTAATTGCTACAGTGATGTTTGCTGCAGCTATTACAGTACCAGGTGGTAATGACAACAACAGTGGCTTGCCCATCTTTTCAAGAAATGGTGCATTCATAGCATTTGCTATTGCAGATGCTATCTCTCTCTTTACATCCGCTACTTCTCTGTTGATGTTTTTGGCCATCTTGACATCACGTTATGCAGAAGAAGATTTCTTGTATGTTCTACCAAAGAGATTAATAATTGGTCTTGGCACCCTTTTCATCTCCATAACATTTATGATGGTGGCCTTTAGTGCCACTCTCTATCTTGTGTTTGGTCGAAAGCAGGCATTGGTCATTATTCCAATGTCTGCACTAGCTTCTTTACCAGTAACTTCATTTGTGAGATTGCAATTCCCCCTTCTGGTTGATTTGATTTATTCAACCTATCGCCCTGGCATTTTTGGTAAACAAAGTAATCGTCCATTCTATTAAGATCAGGTCATTCATGTTAAGAAATTCTCTCTCTCTCTCTCCCCCCAAAGCTTTGTTGTACCTTGAAAAAATTTCCAATACCAAAAACTTCCATATTTTAGGTATATTCTAAATGTAGGACTGAATAAGGAAAGACTCGAGCCTTTCTAGCATTCTAATTGTTCGTTTTTATTTAAGGTTATATAGACACTTTGCAATTATTGATTTACGAACAACTAAATCTTAGCCATACAATATCTTTGTTTTAATAAGTACATAGTTTCATTCAAACAATTTGATATTTGTTTTGTTATATTTTGAATGCCTAATTTATCCTTTGTTTAATTTTATTTTATTTTATTTGAGATGTACCCTTTGTTTTAGCAAAACAAACAAAAATTTTGAGTTGTTTTGATTTTACATATTCTATAATACTAAATAATAAACATATCTAAAATATATAATTAAACTTATTAGTTAATTAAGATAAAAATTAAAAATTAAAAATAAATTTAAATCCATCATCGTAATAGTGTAAATTTAATTGATATCCTCCATAATGTTAAAAAAATATATTTAAATAATTTAATAAATTTATTTAATAACTAAATATAAATTAAATAAAAAAAGGTAAAATAAAAATTTAAAATTATCATTTTTTAACAATAAAATTAATAATTTTAAATATATACTTAACAAGATTGAAATAACAAATATATGTAAAATAATTTAATTAATTTTATATATTTATTAAAAATAAAATAAACAAAAAATCAAAAACAAAATAACAAAAACAAAACAACAAGAAGAAAAATCTTCTACTTCTTCCCCTATACCCGCCCCCCACACAACTCACCGCCCAACCCCCGCCCAACCAGTCACCCTGTTGCCCCCCTTCCCCAGCTGTAGCCAGGCTGACCATGGCTAGCATCCGCCTGGCTAGGTTGGTGGCTAGTGGCTAGCAACCTGGCCAGCCTCGCCATAATAGATTCGACCGCCTAGCCTGGCGGTGCTAGCAATGGATCGCCGCCCGGCTACGGCCGCCGGGTTTTGGGAGGTAGGTGGGGTACGTATCTATATATGTGTATGTACTGTTTTTTTTTTTTTTTTTTTTATAGAAAAAGTGGGATATAGATGTATGTGTATATGTATGTGTGTGTCTAATACACACGTATATATACAAATAAATATTTATAGTTTTTTTAATACATATTTGAAAGAGGATTGTCGTGTTATTTAATTTTTATGTTTTAATTAATTTTGTAAATTTTTTAACAAGAATTATTTTTTTTGGGTTAATTTCAAGAGCAGTTTGTAATTGCAAAATTTAGAATTACTATAATTTAGTTGATTAATAGGTGGGTACTAAAATATAAATAAAAAATATTACATAAAATATGGCTGAGATTAAATAAAATTATATGTTAAATAATGATCAAATAAATAAGAAAAAGGTATTCAGGGTGTTTGCTCTAAAAAAGGGTAATTGTTTAAGTTTTGCTTTGTTTTCTTTATAAAAAATAAAAGGACACTAGACATAATACAAAATTATTACATGAGAATAAATAAAATAAATTAAATAGGACTATAGAAAATCCTGAAAGACCCAGCCCTTGTCTCCACAAATAAGTTTATTAATAATAAAATCATGTCTTCATTTATTATTTATAATTAAATTATTTTGTTTCTATAATTAAAAATACACGAAAAAAAGTGAAAATATAAGAAGTGACAGTGTAAAATATTGATAAAAAGATTTTGTGTTGTCATCCTAATAATTTCTACAAACTCAATAGGGAGAAAATTAGTATTTAAGTTACCATCCTTGATAATTTAGTAACAATAAAAATTGTTACTAATTTTTATTGCAATAAATGTGTCATTAATTTTTAATGGTGAGAACATAATTCTTGGCTCTATTATTAAGTTATATAGTGACAAATCAAAAGTCATTGTCACAAAAAGGTGTCATTCTAGTGGCAATATAAAAATTGTTGCCACTTAATATATGTCATTCGTACAAATAAAATAAAAAAATGTCACTAGGGAGCTAAGTAGTTAATTAAGTCAATGGTATCGCCCTTACAAATTTAAGTGTGAGGTTCTGACTTCAAACACTTGGTGGGCGAATTTGTGTAAATAAAAAAATTATATCATTAATGACAAATTTTATATTATCATTTATTTTTTATTATATTATCTTTTCATAGTGTAAAGCATATGTCCAATTCATATATGACATTAATACATTAGGCAAAAAGGGAGGGTAGATTTGGAGTTTAGAACTAAACAAAGTCAAAACAAATATTTAGATTCAGGATTTACAATTAAACAAAGTTAACAACAAATTATTTGGAGAGAAATATATTGTTTTGGGACAAAATATAATTTGTAAGATTTGAGATTTAATCAATGAAATATCAACGATAGAAAAGTGATTATATGATAATAGACCTAAATAATTAATGATCAAGGCTATAAAAAATCTGTGTTTTAGTTTGTCGGAATGTGCTATTCATGTTCATCACTAATCTCTCTCCCGCTACTTTTCTTGATCTTCACTTTATTTCTAGAGAATATATAGATGTATAAAATATTCAGGCAGCACTATTGTCTATATATGAATTCTTGTGGGCTTGCCAATATTCAATGTTTGTCATTAATATTATATTTTTTTATTATTAATAATAATTTTTTATTATTTTTATCACGGATGTTATAATTTTTTAATAATTTAAATCATACGTCCAATTCAAATATGAAACTACTAATCAATTAGGTAAAACAAATGAGTAAATTTGGAATTTAGAGTTATAAAAAAAAACAAAAACAAAAAACAGTCGAAGTCAAGGTAGATTGGGGACAATGGGAAAGACTACGCCCAAAGTGTTGAGCCAGTAGGATAATTACTTTCAATTGAACTAATCTTTGGAGAGCCGGAAACCACAATAAAGATTGGGTCTTGTCTTATTTAAACTCTTTATATTTTATGTTTATTTTGAATTGAAAATTTTACTTTGGCTTTTATGTTTTACATTTTATTATTTTTTAAATAATATATAAAATATAAATATATATATTATGTAATTATAATAATATAGTTCAATTACATTGCTACTAACAATTAGATCAATTAGTTGTTTACTAGTAACTTTTTTGATTTGATGAATGATTTGTTTTTTTTTTCAATCGTGGTTTAAATATAATTTAATTAATTTGAACTTGAATTGAGTTTGAATAGGCAATTTTATTTTTATCCAATAGACAAAGAAACCCTTGGTTTATGGGATTTTTAGAATAATAACTATTACTAAATAGCTTCTCATTGAACTCCCTAATCTTCTTTATTTAGAAATTAAGAGGAGTCCTGTCAAATTGGTCACTGCATCCCACTAATGATGCATTTATTAAAAAAAATAAAAAAATTAAAACTGTTAGTTACATGTACTACGCCAAAATTATTGCAACTAAACCATATTTTTGAATTAAATCATGGAAAAGTATAACAGTTAAATTAAAAAAATAAAATAAAATAAAAGCCGAAGAACAAAATTAAATCAGTTGCGGCCTTTCTTTTTTCCCATTTCATTCTTCCTCCCTCCTCTCATATTCGCTTACCTCCTCTCACTCCCTCACGTTCTCTGTTGTTGCCACCGCTCCAGTTGCCACCCCCCCGCCCCCAAGTTCACCACCGTTGATACTGGTTCACCACCCACCATAGCTATCGCCGTATTCAAGATCCATCAGTTAGTTTTCTTAATTTATATTTTATTTATTTAGTTTTATTCAATTATATTAGTCAACATATTCATTATATTGTTGCTCTACCTAAAATCATGAATATCATTTTTCTTGCAACTAATTGTTGACAGAGCTTTTTATATTATGTGGTTTCCTATTTGTTGAGAAAGATGATATACGATAATTTGGAATGTTAGTATGTTAATTTGAAATGTTATTATTTAGATATCTAGTTAGTATGTTAATTTCAATTTTTTTTTACATTTTTATTTATTTAGTTATATATATATATATATGTTTGTATGTTTAAATTAATATGCTAGTTTAAATTAACATGTGTAATTTGCTTGTATGCTTAGATTAATATGTTAGTTTAGTATGTTAGATTATTAGTTGAATTTTCACCTTAAAATCATCATAAATTGAAGAACCATTATTCTCTATGAAAAACACTTGAATATAAATTTCATACATTATAGCGCCCCGTCCGGGAGGTGCCTACTTCGGACTAAGGTACTACTCAAATCTTTTCCATAATAATTTAAAACCAAAACACGCCTCCAAAATTCAATTTCAACTCATAAAACTGCACAACAACCCAAAATTTAACAATCAAGTTAGAGCAACTTAACACTGACCCAAAAGATCATTTAAGAGTGCGCAATATGTACAACTAAAAGTAACATAATTTCAACTCCAAGAAACACTATAAGAAGTGCAATATATATTCACATTCTAAAGTCTCATAGGTAACGACATATCTCAACTTAAAATGACACTACAGGCCAACATTATATACATGCCAAAAGTCGTCCAACTGAGTTCAATCCTGTCCCTAGTCTCAAATTCCATAGTTATCATTAGATGATATCCAAAATCCTATCATAAAATAGTTCTTCTGAGCAAGTCATCAGCCCTTATTCTTCACTATTCATACTTGTCTGAAAAAATATTTAAGAAATACATGGGAGGGTGAGTCTTAAGGATAGTATGATCAGAGTACAATTAGAATCAAACAGCCCAAGCATAATATGCAATCCAAATAATCAAAGAATAACATGCATATTGAAATTTTCTTATCTCACGAGTTTCGGGCTTGTGGCTTATCTAAGGACTCAGTAAAGATTAATGTCCCGTTATGTCAAGGGATTAATGTCCCGTTCCTGGCTGACGGCTTATCCAAGCACTCAGCAAGGGTTAACGTACCATTATTTCAAGGCCAATCAGCTGAAATACAAATGAATTCAAGCATGCCAATGAGGCCACAAATTATACTGAACAATATTAGAAGCAATAATTAATACCATGAACCCTAACAAGGGTTTACAAAACAAGCAATAGACAACAAACAAGATCTCAAACAATTCATGGATTTTAATAAACACGAAGCTGTTATAGTTTAGATATAGGAACCCTCATAGGGGCTTTTCACAAAAACAGATAGATATAATCAAGGTCAAATTAGCAGACCCTCACCTCCGTAGTATCAAAAAATCGCAACCACAATCGATAGTCTACTGGTCTGTGAAACTTACTCCTTCGTCACCTAACCAACAAAGGAATAAGTTCACAATCAAATGTTTATTCAACCTCAATAATTACAGTTTTACTATTAGTTGTTCTAAAATCGAGAACTATTCTTCAATATTAACACGGTACTAACAAAAGGCATAATTCAGTCCTTATTTAACCTCGTATTGTATTCTAAATCAACAATAACAGACCAATTAGCTTAATAACCTAATTATTGCCATTTAGGTCCCAAATGCATAAAATTAGGGTTTTCTCTTCTAATTAATTTGGTAATTCCCAATATTTCCATAAATGATATAATTCAAGTTGACTAAACTCATACTGGCACATGCATAAACTGAGTCCTAGTTCCATATCATCTCAAATTACCCAATTATCAATTCTCGAGTCCCAATCCATAAAATGAGGGTTTTCCCACCTAATTAACATAATTAATCAAGACTATTACACGATATGACAAAATCTGGGTCCATTAACTTATGTAATTATATTCATATCTCAATGCTTTCGATTAAATCATGCATATTCTATCGTTGGCACAATACATAGAAGACTTGAAGGTATATTCATACACATGTACACTACTTTACACTCATTTCCATTTTTACCCAATTTCTTCCTATCAAAGCTCTAAAATAACACTCAGCTTGCATGTATGTGATCACTGCGATGAGGCAAAGATTCTATCCTGTCATTGCTGCCGCGCCACCAGCCGTCATTCATCGTTGTCAAAAAATCTCAAGACTACCACAAAATGCTGGGTTTCAGCGCCAGAAATCAAACTCCCAGGTCAATTTCTTGTTCCACCACCAAGAAGGTCCTCAATTGGAGTTTTGATCGCTCAGTGCCACCTCACTCCGTTGTGCGAATTTTCGTCAATTCCACCTACTCCGATGGTCATTTTTTGAAATTGAAGACACATATATGATCTTCAAGCTGAACCAAACAAAGCCTATATTTCAAGCCCAAGCTTCAGTCGTTGAAACGAAGAAATCTATCACCACCACCAAGGCCGCAACTTCAAGCTCTAATTTTGGCCGCCTCATCAGTTAGTTTTGGGGGAAAATGATATTTTTGAGTTCCCTGTGCTGAGGGGCGTACAATGATATATAATATATTAGGCTTCGCCACTTGCTGGAGGAGATGGCTGGAAGAGGAAGACAGTGGTGCAAGGTGAAAATGGAGAAGAAAAAGGGGGCTGTCTTGCTAAACATACTTTGGAAAGTTAGGTTTTGGCCCCCATAAGGTTTGGTTGGGTTCCAATTAGGTCCTCCAAGATTTATTGATTCTTCAATTGACCCCTATAATTGCTGAGTGCCTAAAAGTGACCCATTTAACCAAGAATATTAACCATGCAACCCCTACAACTTTGGAAATGTGATCCAATGAAGTCTTGCTTATTTTCACTTTGATCTCCAAATTTTCAAAAAATTTGCAATTGAGTCCTTTTTTATTAATTATGAGCCCTAAAAACTGACCAATCAAAATCTTGATTTTTCCCAATTCTTATTTTTCAAAATACCGAATTTTAGAGGTGTTGCAGACCTCCCCCCTTAATAGAATCTGGTCCCCAGATTCTCATTTGAGTGATGTTCTGACTAATAGAAAATAAGTAGATTTAGTTAGTCAATCTACATCTCTATTCATTACATTCTGCTAGAATTGTTCCTTCAAATCCCAATGCATTTTCATGCCTATCGAATGCATCATATTTGTAAGGCCCTGATTTGGAAGCACTGCTTTCGGCCAAGGTGCTACTCAAACAGTACCACATACCTTCTTTAAAATAGAAAATGCATTTCTCAAAAATCCAAAATACTTAATTTCTGCAACGACATCTATTGGATGTTCTAATCTAAATCAAAATATGCACGTCTATCACCTTCATTACCTCATGTATCACTTAGGCTAGTCTATCTCCGTCATTCGATCCTATCTAGTGTAAAGAACAAAAGAAACACTAAAATAATGTAAGTCTGAATGACTTAGTGAGATAGAATAGCAATAACAGTAGAATAATAATTTCACAATTATTACATAAGAGACAAGTAAAAGTGTAAATAATTTTCAGAAGTTGTGAGAGAAGATTTTTGTCAAAATTGAAGGTGATCTGTCGCACCACCATCCCATATCAGTGATAAGACTTCATCAAATTCACTACCTCTCACAAAGGTTTTAAGACGTCAATATCAAATTGATAATTTAGTCATTTCCAATTTAGCAAACAGTTACAAATAAGAGTTGTTGGTGGTTTTCCTACCTTATTACTCCACTTTCAAAAACATAAAAATCCTTATCTCTCCAGCCTGAGTGATCAGCTCGGATAATTAATAAACAAAAGGCATTGCTAGCTACATACCTCATCTCCTTGCGGCCAGCTACCTCCAGCTAACCATGGGGTCGAATGTACTTAACTGGGTATTGGTTGAGCGTTGGTCGCTGTCGGATCCACCCACAGGTAATCCTAGGGTCCACCCCCAGGGATATTAATCATAATCACAAATATCACAAAATGTGCCCAACAACATTTCAAATAACACGTCACTTCGCCATGACAGCCGATATTTGAATGCTCAACCAGTCTTAACCCATTTCTGAGAAACGATCATGACTATGATGGATAAATATACCTCAAAATCAATATTTTACATAATATATCAGGTCGCTATGTTGACATATAAACTAATTCAGAAGAACCATGGCGATAAAATATATATTTCGAAATTACTTTTCAGATTCCTCAACACAATCACCAACTTCAGATAAAGCGATATCAATCAAAATCAACAGAGGCACTTAGAATAGAAGGCGATGTGGACTACTATTTTCAACACATAGATTAAAAGGAATAAAGCGATTAGGATATATAACAAGTATATATGTTCTTTCTCCAGCAAAAAAAACTCATACTAATGAATATACACTCACATGGCAAATGCAAATGAATTCCTAGTCGAGTGATCACTCAAGTCCTGGCTTCTTAGTCAAATGGCCGAGAGTTGTCATAAGATAACTCGAGTTATTATCTCATTAATCCTCTAATCTTAACTATGAACATGACTAATGCCTTTATCATACTTAAGGATATTCTTACATAGTCCTGATAATCCTTAGATGTTTAAACAGTCTATGTTCTTGTTTCCTAATTGATTTATGGTTCAAAGTAAATAACCTAAAGCCAACATTGATTAGGATTTCTAAATCATAATTCTTAATGTACTTAAATGCCTTTATCCAATCCTCAATTACTTAAATTGTTCAGTCATAATTTCCTCAAGTTCCATAGAACGCTAAACGTTTATAGTTATCTATCATTGCTTTTAATTCGATGAATCGGTAAACAAATAATCAAAATTTCACTTAAAGTTTTAAAGGTATCCCTTTGGGTCGAACGGGTTCAATATCATAATAATTATAAAATTAATCTATAACATGGGCTAAATTATAAATTACCACTTAACAATCTTACAAGTCGTAATTAAACTTAATTTGAAAATCTAATTACATCCAACAATTTAATTGAATTAAAATTTAATTATTAAAAAATACCCAAATTGGGCTGAACTGGGATCATCTTAAGCCGAAAATAGCTTAGATAAGTCTGGAATTTTATTCTAAATAAACTAGTCCAAACTGCCGCCACGCGCCACCGCTGAAGATAGAGACCGCCACCACCAGTTGGTGTGTCTCGTTGAGGCAAGCAAAACCCCTCAAACAATTCCCCGATTGGCTACCATTTGGCTGTCCAATTAAGCCAAAAACTACCATGGGAACCTAACCCGCTGCTGTCATGCCACCGCGTCAATTCCTCTACCACCACCGGTCAAAATACCAAATTGGTGCCACCACGACCTTGTCTATGTCCTCATGACCAAAACCCACCTAGCCTTTGTCTATTTTCATCGCTTGAAGTGGCGAAACCGTCACTACCGGAGTGCTCCGCCATCGGCTTCATTTTTCAGTGATTTCATCGATTGTTTTCGAGAGTTCTTGGTATGGTTGTGCTCCTTGAGCTGAGAGGAGTCTAACTATGGTGTTGGTTTTTTATTTTGACTTAAAACAAAGGAGAACTGAGCTTAGGAAAAGTTGGGTTCACTTTTGAAAATTTGAAGAAATTATGTCCTTTATTATATATATATATATATATAGACATTTTCAACTTCTTCAATTTTGGCCCGAAGACTTTTAACCAACTTCATTTACACCCCTAAAGTTTCATACTGCTTTCAATTTAGTCCTTGGATTTCAATTAAGTCCTTGAACTTCTATTTCTTACACATTAACCTCCTAACATTCTTAATTCCAATCAGTTAGGTCCAAACTAATTTATTTTAAAGTTCTCAAGCTTTTATTTATCTCACATTAACCCCCTAAACTTTATAATATCGAACAAACAAGTCCTTTCCTATTTACAATTAAATCCTTCAATTCCCAACATTTCCACCTAAACTTTAATTAATATAATTCCAATCAACTTAAACTGGTATTCTAAAAATCAGAGTGTTACAGTGTCTTTTGACTTGCGCGCCTCACTAGCGAACTTTTTTCCATTTCTGCTAGCACACATATTTTCTTGCGGAATAGAAGGATATCTTAATTTTCGGTATTAAACTCAGATCTCTAGAACTTCTAACCTTTCCTTTAGTTTCAACAATCCTATATCTTTGACTTAGGGCTCATCGCATTTCATCATATGATTCGGACTACACTTATCTCTGCAATCCTATTTGCTGTATTAATTTTAGCTCAGTACCCGCACATTCACCTTTTTAGGTGATGGAGAAATCGATCTAGAATTTCTATCCATTAGTGCTATCTCCTTTTTGGATTCTTATTCTGGTCAAATGGTTGACCTTTCTCGGTTAATTTAGTCACAAACTTCGTTAATAATCACCAAAACATAGAAAACTATGAACTTCTATCACATTTTTCAATTTCTTTTAGTTAACTACTGCCTTTTTCTTAGAGGAATCAACCTCTACCCCATCTTGGGATATTATGTGCCCAAGAAAAGCCACATTCTCTATCTAGTATTTGCACTTACAAGCTTTGCATACAACTAATGCTCTTTCTTGGGGCTCCGAGAATCATGTGTAAGTGCTTTACGTAGCCTTTTCGAGCATTCAGCTGATAGTACCCTTGCTTCTTCCAACATTTAATCTCTTCTTTTTCTATATTCACCATTAATCTATCTAGCATATAACTCCTTGCCCTAAGTATTGATTTTAAATAACTTGACTCCACTCTTCTATCCTTTAAGGTCTCATACATATCATGTAGCTTCTCCTTAAGACCATGACACCATCTCGAAGATTTTCCTTTTCCTCCTTTAAGACCTTATTCTCGTTCTTCAAAATTTCAACATTGTCCTCAAATGCAATATTACCTGCGATGATTCCATACCTATATCTCCACATAACTAAATCTTCCTGCCTAAAATCCACATTCTAAGAATCATATCCCGACAATCCGAGAGTTATATCCTAGGATTAGATTTTACTGTAACTTAGGTTTTCCTTATCCTAAGTGTTTACAACCTGCAATTCTCAAACTCATCTTACAAATATCAACTGATCAAATTCATCTTAAATCCTTGAATCACACAGGAACTTCACAACATGCAAGATACCTAAAAATTCATACTCAAACTAATCTAAACAAAAGGTTAGCCATGAAACTTAATCACACCCAAATGCCTAGGTCATCGATAACCTAGGCTCTGATTCCACCTGTGTAGTGCCCCATCCAAGAAGTGCAAGCTTCGGGTTGAGGTGCTACTTAAATCTTTTCCATAATAATTTAAATATAAAACACACCTCCAAAATTTAATTTCAACTCATAAAGCTACACAGCAACCTAAATTTAACAACTTAAGTGATAGCAACTTAGCACTGACCCAAAAGATCATTTCATAGTACACAATATGTACAACTAAAAGTAACATAAATTTCAACTCCAACAAACAACTACAAGAAGTGCAACATATATTCACATTCTAAAGTCTCAAAGGTAATGGCATATCTCAACTTAAAATAATACGATAGGCCAACATTATATACATGCCAAAAGTCTTCCAACTGAGTTAAGTCCGATCCTTAGTCCCAATTCCATAATCATCATTAGAGATATCCAAAATCCTATCATAAAACAGTTCTTTCGAGCAAGTCATCAGCCCTTATTCTTCACTATTCATACATGTCTGAAAAAATATTTAAGAAATATATAGAAAAGTGAGTCTTAAGGACTCAGTGAGGGATAAAATATAAAGCAGTTCAAATATCCATCCTTATTACTCCATGATTAGAGTAATATAGTCAAATCTCCATCCTTATTAACTCGATAATTCCCGATATTTCCATAAAATAATATAGTCCAAGTTGACTAAACTCATACTAGCATATGCATATAATGAGTCCAAGTTCCATATCATCTAAAATTACCCAATTATCAATTATCGAGTCCCAATTCATAAAACAAGGTTTTTTCCACCTAATTAACCTAATTAATCAAAACTATTACATGATATGACAAAATTCAAGTCCATTAACTTATGTAATTGCATGCATGTCTCAATGCTTTTGATTAAATCGTGCGTATTCTATCGTTGGTACAATGCATCGCAAGACTTGGAGGTATATACATACATATGCATACAACTTTCAACTCATTTACATTTTTACCCAATTTCTTCCTATGGAAGCTCCGAAGTCACCATTAGCTTGTGTGCATGTGATCACTATGATAAGGTGAAGATTTTATCTTATCGTTATTGCTACCATCCGCTGCCGCTGAAAAATCTAAAGATCACCACAAAAAGCTGTGTTTCAGCTCCAGAAATCAAATGCCGGGTGAATTTCTTCTTCCACCGCCGGGAAGGTCCTTAATTGGAGCTCTGATTGACCAGCGCTACCTTACGCCATGGTGCTAATTTTCATTAATTTCAGTTGCTCTTGTGGTCATTTTTTGAAATTGAAGACACCTACATGATCCTCAAGCTAAACCCAACAAAGCCCATATTTCAAACCCAAGTTTCAATCACCAGAATAGAGAAACCCATCACCACCACCAAGGCCTCGAATTTGAGCTCTAATTTCAACTACCTCATCAGTCAGTTTTGGGGGAAAATAGTATTTGTGAGTTCCTTATGCTGAGAGGAGTAAAACGATATATAATATGTTGGATTTCGCCGCTCGTCGGCGGAGATGGATGGAGGAGGAAGACAGTTGTGCAAGGTGAAAATAAAGAAGAAAAGGGGGGCTATCTTGCTAAACATAGTTTCAAAAATTAGGTTTTGGCCCCCAAAGGTTTGCTCGGGTTCCAATTAAGTCCTCCAAGATTTGTTGATTCTTCAATTGAGCCCCTAATTGTTGAGTGCCAAAAATTGACCTATTTGACCAAG
The DNA here is from genome assembly GCA_018894105.1 of Jacaranda mimosifolia. Taxonomy (NCBI): domain Eukaryota; kingdom Viridiplantae; phylum Streptophyta; class Magnoliopsida; order Lamiales; family Bignoniaceae; genus Jacaranda; species Jacaranda mimosifolia. The sequence goes on from CM032125.1 coordinate 10,101,496, forward strand.
AATATTACCCATGCAACCCCCAAATTTTGGAAAATATGATCCAATCAAGTCTTGCTTATTGTCACTTTGACCTCAAAATTTTCAAAATTTTTTGCAATCGAGTCTTTTTTATTAATTCTAAGCCCTAAAATCCAACCAATCAAAATCTGGATTTTCTCGATTCTTATTTTTTAAAATGCCAAATTTTGGGGATGTTACATACATAATTCAATACAAATATGCCATTATAAAATTCTAAATTACCTTCCAAATCATGTGGGTTGTCTATGACTTATGAATAAATTTCTTTCCAAAAAAGAACATTCAAAAACTAAATTTAATACTTATTAAATAATATTTACTCTTAAAAAATCAATTCTATACCTAAAAATAATTCAATTTCAAAAATTGTATAACAAAATCTGGAGTAAACAATTTTATATTCCAAGATTCACCTTATCATGAAAAGATTTGAAAATTTTAACACCACTTACTTATGCAAGATTCATTTCCCAAATCTTTCTTCCTAAAACATGGATGAGATTTACCAAAAACAAATCTTTTATCAACAAAATCTGATCAAGATTTTAAATTTCTTGTGTAGTCATCAATCTTTTGTCCTCTTTCCTTATTGGAGCTCACAATTGGAATAGTGATACTACAAAACTATCCGAAATAACCACTGTAGCTCAAGAAACTAAATTTCATCTTATTCTAAATGGTTATTTTACAAATTATTTTAAATTTAAATGATTAAAAATATAACTAAAAATTATGTATATTGCCAACTATAACCGAATTATTGTTGCCTCTAATTACATAATAGACTATTATACTAGCTAACTGCCTGTTCATACTTGTATCTCAGCCACATATGTTCTAACAACCTCAAAAGAGACAATGTAATGATTCCTAAAGATTAATGCTAGTATAGTGGAAAATTATTCTAGGATCATGAGTTGAATATTCACTTGAGGTCAACTTGAAGTGAATTTTTAACTTACGATTGTAGAATGGTTTTCCATAATACTGGCATTTTTGTATGGAGTCAAAATGGGTCTATTCAAAAAATTGACGTAAAATTTAATAAATATAATAAAATTAATTTTGAATTAATAATAAAAAATCATTTTTTTTAAATTTTTTATTTTTATGGAAGTCTCATATTTTTTTAATATTAGGAAATTTCAAAATTAAAATACATCTTGGGCTTTGTACAATATTAATAAATTAATTATCTATAGGTGCATATAATTTGAAGTCGTAATTCGAATTGAATATCTTGAAATGAAATCAATTGTCAAGCGCTAAACTCGTGTGCACAGCATTCTGTATTGACACACCTGAGATCACAGAATGTTCGAGAGTTCCTCTATTCAATCCTTTTCCTTCTTCTTGTTGCTGGGTATCTCGTTTGTACACATCTTCTCTTTGTTTCCCAGACCTCTAGTGAGTTACAGGCAGAGTTCGAAAAGGTCAAATCTTTGAAGATTCTGTCATATATGACTTAGTTGCGAAAACTTCTGGATAGGTATCCTACATCTGCACTGAATTCTTTCTGGTTAAAGAATCTCTTTCTAGTTGCTCTGAAACAATTAGGAGATTCTCTAGAAGAAATATGAGCTTCTGGTGGCAACATGCTTCGTACTACTTATGGGATCAAATCAATGCGTATTAAGAAGAAATATTTGAATATCAATCTCATCAATCTAGTACCAAATCCCATCAATTGAATTATTTTTTCAAAAAATACGAGACATCTAAGGCATACAAGTAAAAAGATCTATTCATTGATAAGAAAAAGAAAAAACATAAATGGGGATTGGATTGATGATAAAATAGAATCAAAATTTACCTAAAGTATTATTTCTCTGAATGTCATATCTTTTTGTCAACTAGTTGAAGCATAATATAGCTCCACTTACTATTCGTAATACACAATATATAACAACTGAAAATAGCATTCACCGACATATGAATAACTCATAATTAATCTTACCATGAAAGAAATAGTACTCATAATTACTTTTTAATGCAATTGAATATTACAATATGAATTAATAAAATAAGTCTATAATTTAATAAATCATCTCATTATCTTGTAAAAATGTATATTAAATAGAGTGTAGAAGCCATATTAATATTATTATGGCATTTTAAATTAATTTTTTGGAATAAACAAATTAAAGGAATTTTTTTATTTTCTATTGGAACAAGTTTAAACCCAACCCAACCCACAATTTAATCCATTTTGAACCCAACCTATTTTCAACCCACTTGTCTTAATCTATATAGAACTCAACCCACATAAGCCCAACCCAAACCTAACCTAACCCACCTATATGCCACCTATAGACTGAGTCAATCTCCTATATAAATAAAAAGGACCATGGAAATCCCTATATAAAAAGAAAGGAGCCACACATTTTTTCCCCCTTTTTTCTGTCACACTCAACTAGAATATTGAGAGAATAAGGGAGAAGAGGCATAGATAGAGGTTTTGGCAGGCAACAACCTGATCTACACCATGAGTACTAAGAGGACTTATGGGATGCTTCAATCAAGGATGATTTCTTCACAATAAAATGTAGAAAATGGTGAAAAAAATGATTTCTTCAACTTGGTTTGCTTGGGTGAAAGTTTTTCTTTTTTCACTGAGAGTAAAAGAGAGGGTTTGGGACACTTTTTTTTTTTTTTTTGGCCCCCTTCAGTATGACAAATGTATGAAGGATCCAATGGAGGGAGAATTACACAAATAGTGCCAAAAGTCTTTTACAACACTCAGAAGGGCATTTTTATCAATATTTTTTTGACCACAAAGTGCGTATGGGGCGGTTAGATAATTTAAAAAAAACACAAAGTACTGATAAGACTCCGTTTTTATCACAAGAAATTTTATAGTAATTTCAAATCTCACAAGGTAATCCACATTTAGCCCAACTAATTATTGATATAGAGGAGGCCTCCTCATAAATGTATGTATAGTATTTCCAAAGAAGATTATAATACTAGAAGACTTTGGTTGAGCAGTGGAAGTCAGCCCATAAAATTTCCACCAACCCGCGAGCTCCGGCGCTTGCATAATCAGTGATGGCTTCTTCAACGGTTCACGAGCAGCCATGGGTATCAACCGCTAATGCGACAATGAAACGTAACAACTGAACTCATTCATTTTTTATGTGAAAGATTCTAGTACAAATTGTAGACACCAATCATGCTATGCACAGTAAACTAAATTATTGATATAAAGAGGCCTCTTCATAAATGTATGTATAATATTTCCAAAGAAGATTAGAGTATCAGAAGACTTTGTATTATTTATTTTATATTATATACAGCTGTGAAAGGATTTTGAGTTTAATTCTTAACATTTCATTGATGACAAAAATAATTTCATGCATATTATTATCACAAAAGTAAAGGTTCAATATGAGTGTGGATTCGTGGGTCCAACCCAAGTGATTGAGTTGGGTCTTAATATGTTTTCATTAAATTTACTTTCAAGTGGATCTTGTTGGCTTGTAGGTCCAAAATGGTTCCAAGAAAAGACTGTTCAAAATTAATGTGGAGCCTCACATGTCTAATTATATACAACTAAGAAAATGACTGTGGTCTGGGATTGGATGGAGTTATTGAAGGTGGTTCAAAATGGGTTCAAATGAATTGAAAATGTACTTAATCCAAAAAATTTAATTTTAACTATTATAAAAAATCAATATTATATTTGTCATTTACTTTTACAAAATTCTAATTATATATCCTGTTACATCTTTAATTATACCAAGTAAGCGAAATAAGACAGTAGTTATGCCTCTTATGACTAAAGGCAACACATAAAAGTGAATTTTTTTCAAAATATCCCGAAACAACTTTAAATGATATATGATTATATGAATATAAAAAAATGACGGCAAAAAACATAAAATATAACAAATAAACATGAAAAATAGCTAAAACATTTGTAAGAAACTAAAAGATAACAATACTTATACGTAAAAAATTACAAACGAATATCCCCTGAACAATCAAAGAATCCTATATATTCCAGGAAAATGAGGTCAAAAAGCACAGACAATGAAAAAGAAATTCTACAGACTAATCTTATTCCACTTATGTTTCACTAAACTTGATTGTTAAACATATCAAGTTGGCTGCTTTATTTCTCATGCAGTCTATATTCTCAATTTTAATTTAATATTTTTGATGAGGGTGAAAATAGTATATGAGGAAAATAGGTAGAAGTCCATCGAAATCGACCAGAGAGTGGTCGAGGAGAGTGCTTTTAGTGTATTGGGTTGCAATCAATAGCAAACGTCAGGCTAGCTATCTGAGGTGCCCTTGGCTAAGACACTCCGATGCTCAAGTTAGTATAGATCGACTAGAGTATCGAGCAACATAGAGAGAGCTTTAAGATAAAAGTGGCACACCTTGCTGAAGGTTAGCACTGCGATATTTATAGTCTTCCCAGTGGGGTTGATATGACTTCGGTGCCCTCGTGGAGCAAGAATGGCCCTTGTCCTTATCTGAGGGCTTTGAGGCCTTCTCCTCTCTATGTTCTATTATAGGTGGCGCGGCCTGGGGTATGGTGGTACACTGGTGGTGCTTACTAACGTGCCGCTGCTGAGAAAAGGCAGTATTGTGGTGGCATGCGCTATTTATGCGGGGGCACACCCCCTAATGGAGCATTCAATGTGACTGAAAAGCCATCATCTTAGGTCGACCTCTCTGGTCAAGGCTAGTATCTCTACAAGATATTTTCTTGGGCTTTAGTCGACAAGATGCAAACTCATCACGGTTAAACCTTCACAGCCGAATGAGGGCCTGCGTATCCTGATTATGGTCAAGGTGATCATCAGTACTCACTACGGTGGGCAAGGTCCTAGAGGTTAAGTTCCGACCAATAGGTTGGGCCTATTGGTAATTGGGCAACCAGATATCGCAGTGCTGCCCTGGTCGAGTATTATTGGGCTGGACCTGTTGGGCTATCCCATATCATGAGTCTCCCCTACTCAAGTGACCTGAATGAAAGTATCGATGAGAAGGAAATAAGACTAGCAAAAAGATGAAAATTGGATCCACTCGGCGAGAGTCTAAAGGAATCGAGAAGGGTTTGGTGCATTTAATGCAACAATCATGCTGTGTCAGGTAGAGCGCCAAGCGACGGTTGCACAATTATTACAACCATTTCATTTGCCACGTGTTGGGCCTATAAATATAAATAGTGAAAATCTTTATTTTCAATTTTACTGTATTCCAAGAGGTCGACTATCAAGCTTTCACTGCTTTCCTTCACTCATCGAGTTATTTTTGCTCCTTGCAACCTAGTAAGTCTTCTGTTTCATAAATTTTTTTTCAAGCTCACTATGTTGCACATGTTCGGCGAGAGTAGCCCGAGGGAGAGCGACAGTGAGGTTGAATGAGGGCTCTATTAGCAGGCGAGGTTGGCCTAAGCTAGCCGCTTGTCTTTCGCGGTTGGTTGTTTACCCTTGACCATTGTAGCAAGAGAGTGTCCAAAATAGCCGAGGAGGACCTTGTCCTTATTAGGCAATTGTTCCATGTTCTCTCGGACTTCAAATTGATTGTACTGGGTCCCGACAACAGGATGCATCAACCTCCTACTAGTTCCATCATAATCTTCGAGGATGCTCTTTGATGTGGGCTTAGGTTTCTAATTGCCCCACCTATAGTTGACCTCCTCAAGGGCCTTCAAGTCAGTATCACCTAATTACTGGCCAAATATTTTTCGATTATATATAGCTTCATCGTCCTCATGTATGTGCATGAACAACCTCATTCTTTCGCTAACTTTATCAACTTGTTTCATCTCCCCATATCTCGTAAATCGAGGAGCATAGAGGAGTCGGTCTTCTACTATCTCATAGCTTGCCCTCGCTAAAAATTCCTGGTCACCCCTTCTCTTTTTGGTTAAAATTAGAAATCTCATTACTTCTTTGTTCGACCCCCTAGCAGGGTCGAGTTTAACATACCATGGGATTGGATGCGGGGTTATGTCAACATGCCCGAGAATGAAACCCCAACTTGGCCCAACATATTTGTTAAGGATGTAGTCGAGTTTGGGCAGATGGAGTCTTCAGGCTACATTGAGGAGAAAAATTTGGTGTTGGTCTGGCAAGCTTATCGCCTGCTCAGCTAGATCTTGCTGGTGATGCTCGACTAAGTAGTTAGCCTACGCTTGTTGTTTCTATTTTGAAATTGTTGTCATATTTTTAGTCGATATATGTATTTTATCCTTACTGCTAATGTCGTGCAGATTGAGAAGAAATCATGAATGTGACCCAGGCTTAAGCGATTGCTTACGCATGGAGGAATTAGGAGCTTTGAGGGAACATTGTAGCTCGTCACGAGGTGCAAGCCGCCGCATCGCCCCAAGCCAAACTACTTGCGGTAGTGGAAGTTTGAGTAGCAACTCCTCTAGCTTGACCTACTGCTGGGATGAGTGTCAACCTCTCTGCTTAACAAAAGAGGCTGACGGTTAAGCAAGGCGGGACTGACTAAAAGAAATCTACTGTTAACAAGGACAAGGGCCATTCCTATTCCATAAAGGTACTGAAGTCATATCAACCCACTCGGAAGGCTATAAATACCTCATTGCTAACCCTTAGTAAGGTACACCACTTTTATCTTAAAGCCCTTACTCTGCTGCTTGATACTCTAGTCGATTTATACTAACTTGAGCGTCGGAGTGCCCTTCGGCTAGCTAGCCTGACATTTGTTGTTCATTACAGGACTCGACCCCACACTAAAAGTACTCTCCTCGACAACCCTCTGGTTGATTTCGCTGGACTTCAGCCTATTTCCCTTATATACTATTTTGATCCTTATCATATGGCGCTGTCTGTGGGAAGCTTGAGTCCACAATTGAGAAAATGGTTAACATTGAGCGAGCTATTTTGGAGAGGGAGGAGAATAAAAGATCACCGACTCCTCCTCCTCAACCTCAGCAAGAACTGAATTTGGCAGGACCTAGTGTCCAGCCAAAACATGGGCTCACCTTGACTATGCCAGAGCTGATGTAGTTCATAAGTGAGCAGATATCTGCTCAAATTTTTGCTTAGCACTCAGTCGCCCTGAATCGACACAACATGCAACCCGAGCCTATCTCTTGTACTATGCACCAACCTATTCAGCACAAAGAAAGGCCCCCCAGAAAAGAGAAGGGTCGATCGGAGGCCTGATAACCACCTACCCGACGAGAAGATAGTCCCAAGCAATTCCCAAGAGAGGAAGCTTGGAAATACCCTCGTGAAGAAGTTGCAGACTCCATCGACCATAGCGTTTGACCCCTTCGAGCCCCACAGCGCTATAGGGTTGAGCATAGGAGATGACAGACGAACAAGAATCTCACTCAGGCCGATCAAGAAGAATGGGATGAAGTATTCCACCAAGTACAATAGTTGAACAAGTAGCTTGAGCAGATCTTGAGGAGAAATACTGGAAGGAACCCCTACCGTGACGGAGCCTAGAGGTACTGCTGAGAGCAAAAGTCACCATTTATATACAATATCATCGACGAGCACATTGCTGTCGATGCTAAGGTCCCCACAAGACCTACCCAGATATGATGGCTTGTCAGACCCAAACGAGTACTTGCTATAGTTCGAGCACATGATGCATTTGCATAGGCGTAACGAGTTTATCCATGCAAAAATGTTGGTGACCACCTTTCAGGGGATCGCACTTGATTGGTTCGTAAAGTTGGAACCTATGTCAATCTATTCATATGATCAACTGTGCGACAAGTTTTTACACTAATTTTCCAGTCAGGGAAAGGCGAAGCTTCCCCATACCTATCTGCACACTATTAAACAGAATAAGGGATAATCCCTTTGTGATTTCTTTACTCAGTTCAACATTGAGGGCTTCAAGATTGATAGCACATGGATTAAGTTTCTGATCGATGTGCTGTTTTTGGGCCTTCACGACAAGAAGTACGCTAATGCTTTGGTCAAGGAGTAGCGAAGGTTAATGGAAGAGCTACTCAACCTTACTAAGAGGTACATGACTCAAGAAGACATGAACAGGCTCAAGTATGGTAATCCTGAGGCCGATAAGAAGAAACTCAAAGAGAAAGACGACTGTCAGTCGTCAATCTCCTATCAAGCGATTCCATGACTACACTCCACTGAATGATGAAAGAAAGGAGGTCTTATTTGCCATTCAACATGAAAACCTCTCCAAAAAACTCAAAAAGCTGGCCAAGACGGAGGCCATGGAAAGATCGAAGAAATATTGTCATTTTCACAATAACAAGGACCATGATACTGAAGATTGTTTCAATCTTCACGATGAGATCGAGAGGCTAATTCAACAAGGCCATCTGAATTTTTTTTTTAAGAGGGTGTCTGACAGGAAATGGGCAAAACCGACCAAACTCACCATAGAGAAATGTCGGTTAGCCCAAGAAAGGAAGATAAAGAAAAGAAACCTGCCTATGATCCCCGCCCACCCATCAGAGGGGTGATGACACCATTGTAGGAAGCCTGACTGGGGGGGTTCTAAATCAGCCAGAAGGTAGAAGTCAGTATAGATTGGAGTCAACTAAATCTTCTTCGATTGAGACTGTCTATCAACTCTCGACTAGTGCGGAGCCAACTTCCTTCTCTAATGCCGACCTTATGGATGTGGAAAATCGAGGGGTTGATAGCAAGTTGGACCGCTCCCTAGTGGTATTGGTAGAAATTACAAACTTTGAGGTCAGAAAAATACTGGTCAACAATGGTAGCTAAGTAAACATCATTTTTCTGTCGACCTTGAAGAGAATGAAAATAGACAAGCTGAAGTTTGAGCCCATATGCGCCCCTCTCATCGAATTTGGGGGATCGGAGATTATTCTGAAAGGATCCATTAATTTATCCACGTCATTTGGGGAGTTCTTCAATGTAGAACTCTGATGGTAAACTACTTGGTCGTTGATGTGCTCTTTGTCTACAACTCTATCATTGGGCAACCATAATTAAACGACTTCTGTGTTATCGTCTCGACCTACTATATGAAGGTTAAATTCCCAACAACTGCTTGGACAGGCAAACTCTTTTGCAATATGAAAAAGGCCTAGCGGTGCTACACAATTTCACTTGAGGCCAACGAGCAAAAAAACCTGACCTAAACTCAAAACCTCGGGGGATGCCCTAGTAGCAAAACCTGATGAGACACAGTTGAGTACGAAGAGAAGGCTGGAGGAAACCAAAGTGGAGCCTGGCAATAAGTTCAAAACAATCGAGCTAGAGTTGGGAAACCCCGACAAGACTACCAGTCTTGGAATAGACATAGGCAGTAGCATGAAGTGTCTCATGGTCAATTTCCTCCAATGAAACTTTGATGTTTTTTACATAGAAGGCCTCCAACCTTCAGGAAATCGACCCCAGTATCATAGTATAAGAAGATAGGTTTTTGGGGTACATGGTTAGCCAATGAAGCATCAAATCAAACCCATAGAAAATTCAGGCTGCTTTGGACATCACACCCCCTCAAACAGTTAGAGACATACAACGTCTGTTCGAAAGTATCATAGCACTAGGAAAGTTCATTGCCTGATTATCTACAAGAGTTTACCTTCTTCAAGATCCTAAGAAACACGAAGAAGTCAGGTTTTCAATAGTCAGAGCAATGTGACCAAGCCCTGGCCGACCTGAAACATTATCTTTGTTCAGCACCTATGTTGGCCAAGCGTGAACTGGGAAAAGATTTGCACCTATGCCTAGTAGTCTCATTAGACTCGATCAACTCAGTCTTGGTGACCAGGGATGGCACCCATCAACCTATCTATTACAGTAGCGAAGTACAACAGGTCCCAAACACAATTATCTTGAGATCAAAAAATTTGCCCTCGCTCTGGTTACAACAACCAGAAAATTGAGATACTTCTTTCAATCTCGTTTTATCATAGTCTTGACAAATCAATCATTGTGACAGGTGCTATCAAAGCTGGATACATCTGGAAGAGTAACCAAATAGGCAATCGAGCTGAGTGAATTTGACATCAGATTTCAACCAAGAACTACTATAAAGGCTTACATTTTGGCTGATTTTATCTCCGAGAGGCTCAACCTACCTGACCAGAATGATAATGACTCCCTTGTGTGGACTTTACATGTTGATGGATCAGCAACCTCCTCAAGAGGAGGAATTGGCTTCTTGCTACATTCTCCATTCATTGAGAAGTATGATTTTGTCATAAAGCTCAACTACTAGATACGGGGCCCTCCTTGTTGATATGAGGATGGCAGTAGATTGAGGAATCGAGCAACTAGCAACTATCACTGACTCCCAGCTAGTTGCGTAGCAAGTTGAAGGGATCTTTGAAGCAAAGAAGTCTACAATAAGCAGATACCTAGCTAAGGTGAGGAAACTACAGCAGCTGTTCAAGAAATTCACCCTTAGCTAGGTTCCTTGATTAGAGAACAAACAGGCCAAAGCACTGTCGAAATTTGCGAGCTCGATGGAAGGGACCCGAGATAAATTAATAACGTTTCTAGTTGCAAACAATCCCACCATAAGTGTCCTCGACCAAAACTTGGTGGGAGAGATTGAAGAAGCACCTCACTCCTGGCAGGACACGATAAAGGTATACTTGAGAGAAGGTATAGCCCCTGAGGACGAGGGCAAAGCACATAGGCTAAGAGGTCAAGTCGCCAAGTTTGCCTTCGACGAACACGGTTAGCTTTGCCGGAGGTCGATCTCTGGACCACCATTGAGGTGTTTGACACCAAGCCAAGGCCGTGAGGTTTTACACGAGGTTTATCCAGGAATTTGTGGCAATCACTCTATATGATGGTCCTTGGCACACAAAATCATCAGATATGGGTATTTCTAGCCGACTATACTAAAAAATGCCATTGGCTTAGCTAAAAAATGCCCCTCCTACTAGCTCTACTCGAACAATCCCCAACCAACCTGGGGCATCGATGGTAAACATAAAATCACATAGCCATTCAACTAGTGAGGGATTGACATTGTTGGTTCTTTCCCAAAGACAACAAGTCAAAGGAAATTCATGATCATCATGGTCGAATATTTTTACGAAGTGGGTCAAAGTAAAAGCAGTACCTAAAATCACCAACGCGGCGATCAAGAGCTTTATATGGAAGAGCATCATCTGCCATTTTAATTTGCCCAAAGTCTTAATATTAGATAACATAACACAATTCTAGAGCAGGAGTACAAGAAATTGGTGTGAAACCTTGGAATTTGACAACACTTCACATCAGTTGGAAATCCACGAGCCAATAGCCAAACCGAAGTCATGAACAGAACTGTCTTAGACCACCTTAAGGTTTGATTGGAGGGGACTAGCGCAAGCTAGGAAAATGAACACCCTGGAGTACTTTGGGCATATAGGACAACCCCTCGAATGGCTTCCGACTACAGCTGATACAATCTGGTCTACGAATCCAAAGCCAATGTTCCAACAAAACTCATATAGCGTATTACTCAAGTGATCCACTATAGCCCAATCAAAAATAACTCTGAAAGAGAACTCAACTCGGAAACTATCAACGAGTTGCGCCAGCAAGCTTACACTACAATGTCGAGATATAAATCAAAGATTGCAAGATACTACAACAAAGGAGTTCGTTTAAGAAGCTTCAAAGTAGCTGACTTTTTCCTTAAAAGGTCAAAGTATCAAACAACGTGAGAAAACTCGACCCGAAATAGGAGGGACCACACTTGGTGATCAAGGTAGCAAAGTACAATGCATATCGACTTGAAGACATAAACTGCAATGAGCTTCCTCAACCATGGAATGCGATGAACTTGAAAAAATTATATGTAAAGAGACTTAAAGTCTCCATTGTACTATAGTATTTTTTTCAAATCAATAAAACTATGCACATTTCTACACCTACCTACTCACACCACAAATCAAAGGCTTCTAGCCTGAATTAACGAACAACTTCATCATTTAGAGTCAACCCCGTAGTCGACGTCGATTTCAAACCGTAAAAAAAAGCTTCTAGCCCGAATTAGCGAATGACTTCATCATTCAAAGTCTACCCAGTTGTCAACTTTGATTTCAAACCATAAAACAAAGGCTTCTAGCTTGAATTATTGAACGACTTCATCATTCAGAGTCGACCCCATTCTCAGGCGCACCCTAGCCGAGATCAGGATACTCCTTAAGTTGTTCGTCCAGTATGGGGCTAATACGCTCCTTATCTTCGGGCCAAAATTAGTAACCCAGATACTCGAGCTGCTTGACTGCACGCTTGAAGGCCTCCTTCGTGTCATCAAGGGAGAAAACGATGGTGGCTTATTGAAACACCATGCACAGCATTAACTGTTGGACGGCCTCCCACCGCATCAAGGGCAGTTTCTTGAAAAACTCTTCCCAAGCATACTACATGGCTGTGTTATACCCCTGAGTTCGACCAGACCCATAAGCATACTGCTCATTCAGCCTAGCCTTCATTAGCAGCTTGTCTATTATGCTCTTTTCTGATACCATGAGCATGAGCTGCAAATCTTTTAGCTCGAGCTGGTCGTCCCTGTACTTGAGTTGTTCGTCCAGCTACTCGATCCTCGCTTGTATAGACTCGAGCTAGGCCTTAAGCGTTTCACCGTCCTGATGGCCCTCTTAGAGTTGATCGCGGTCCCTTAGTGCCAACTCTGACCTCCTATAGAAATGGTAACCCAGTTGGCTAACCGGCAAAACAAACTCAATCAAAATGAAAACAACAAGAGTAGAAAGTAAAATAAGCGACAACCAACTTGATCTCGACTAAACACTTACCATATTGGAGTAATAAGTCAATGCCCTCAGTGCCCCGTTCTGGCTGAGCTCCATAAACTTTTTCTAGTTAGAAGCGAAAAGACCAGTAATTACCACCTTGACTGGTGCAGCCCCAGTCGACCCCGCTGTGAGTATCGACAGTGAGTTGTGAATAGCCATGGAGTTGTCAGTGTTGTGTCGGGGTGAAGGTAGCTTAGGCAGCACAAATAATTGGTCATCCTCCTACTGCCCAAAAAGATCATAGTCGATCAGTTGTCTGGGGGCCCTAGCTTAAAAATAGTATATAAAGAAAATAGGCTGAAGTCTAGCAAAATAGACTAGAGGATAGTCGAGGATGAGTCTTGCAATCAACAGCAAGCATCAGGCTAGCCAAGGTGCCCTCGGCTGAAGCACTCCGACACTCAAGTTAGTATAGATCAACTAGAGTATCGACCAATAGAGTAAGGGCTTTAAGATAAAAATGGTATGCCTTTATGAGGGTTAGCAAATAGCCCTTGTTGAGGGTTAGCAATGGAGTATTTATGGTCTTTTCAGTGGGGTTGATATGACTTCTGTGCCCTCATGGAGTAGGAATGGCCCTTATATTTATTTGAGGGTTTTGAGGTCTTCTCCTCTCTGTGTATTATTACAAGTGGCGAGGCCTAAGGTATAGTGGTACACTGGTGGCGTGTACTAACCTGGCGTTGCTGAGAAAAAGGTAGTACTATGGCGGCATGCGCCATTAATGCGGGGGCACACCACCTAATGGAGCAATCAATGTAGCCAAAAAGCTGTTGTCTTGGCTCGACCTCCCTGGTCAAGGCTAGTGCTTTTGCAAGATATTTTCTTAGGCTTGAGTCAACAAGATGCAACCTCATCGTAGTTAAACCTTCATAGTTGGATGAGGGCCTGCTTATCCCGGTTGTGCTCGACCATGATCTGGTCAAGAAGGTGATCACTAGTAGTCACTATAGTGGGTAAGGTCCTAGAGGTTGAGTTCCGATCGATAGGACGGGCCTATTGGTAATTAGGCCACCAAATATCACAGTTCTACCCTGGTCGAGTATTGTTGGACTGAGTCTATTGGGCTATCCCATATCAATTTTATTATATGTTTTACATCGCAAATGTATGTAAAGCATTTGATCCTTCAATATGATGTCGTATTAGGTGATCATTTTAGTTATCCCTTGTTTTGTGAAGTTAATGTGGCAATGGAATGCAATATTCTAACATAATCTATGTTATGGTGCAAGAGTATAGGGAAAGATTGCAAGAAAAATGATACTTGCGGAAAAATTTTAAGCCATCACAATATCAAAATTCTCACTCATAATATGTATTAAGTGATAACAATTTTTATTTATCATAATAATAATTTTAATGAATTCAACAATCACAACAATTGTGTCTAAGTTGTCACTTTGCCAATTCTAAATTATTGTTCGTGCCACGTAGTGAGAATGTGTGGTAATAACTTAACGATAATATAAATATTTAATCAATTATTTAGAATTTTTTAATTACTAACTAGTTACTGATTATCAATAATAAAAATTTATAACATAATTTTTTTGATTATACACAATTCTTATCACCACCAAACTAGTAAAAGTTATTATTGAAATAAAATAAAAACTTTTGTTAATACATATATATATATATGATTGAAATATTTTTTTATATTATCAACAAAATCTCATATCTGAAGTCAGTACATACCGACTGTCATAACCTACTAAAGCTCTAGTATGTAAAATTGAAAAGTAAGCATTTGAGTATTTCAGGCTTAGTCTCTCACTACTAAAAAAACTATTTTTGCAACAGAAAGCATCCATCATAAAAAATAAAAAAAGAATAAAAAAATTTGCAGCAAATTTTTTGGTCGCAAAACTTCAATTTTGCGATGGAAAAAAATCCATCGTAAAATTTGTGAAATTTCAAAAACAAATTTTGCAATGGATTATTTTCCGAAAAAAAAAATTAGTTGCAAATCTCAAGTTTTGAAAAAAAAATTAATTTTTTTTGAGTTTTAGAAAATTTTGCGATTGATTTTTTCGGTTGCAAATTTCAAGTTTTGCAACGGATTTTTCCATTGCAAATTTGAAAAAAGAACAAATACTAAAATTTTTTTTTGATGGAGTTGGAGTCCATCGCAACTAGGCAGGAGTGGGAAAATAAACCCTTCCACTCACACATACTCAAAGCCCCATTTTGTTTCATGTCATCTCCCCTTTCTCTTTTTTTTTTTTTCTTTTTTTTCTCTCTGTTATTCTTTACACTGGCTAGCTGGCCGGCTGCACATTGGGCACATGCCTAGCAAGTGCTGTCTGCCGGCCAGCGGCCAGATCTGGCCATTTTTCTTTTTCTTTTTTTTTTTGGAAAAAATTGTTTTAATTTTAAAAAATATTAATGGTTTTTGTTTATTTATTGTTGTAGGTTTGGAGAGCTTATATTTTGCATTATCCCAACTAATTAAGGTAATTTTTTAATTATAATTTATTTAGTTAAAATGGGTTTTTATGTATTAGTTAAACTCAAATAATAATTTATTTATTAATAATATATTTTGACTTCACACAAATAATGATTTATGTATTAGTTAAAATTTGAGTTAAATTTTATATTCATATTAAATGTTGTTATATTTTGTTATAGTTATGTTTTTATGTGACTTAAAAATTTTACTAGAATTTTGATTGAGTTAAACTTTATGTTAGTTTATATTGAATTATATTAAGTTTATAAATTTTAATTTAGTTTATGGAATTATGATTTACGAATAAATATATGCACTTGTAACATGTGTCTAATAACATAAGCTACTTCAATTGTGGTGGATACTTTTTGTGTGTGTTCAGTTTTTTGGAGCATTTAGAGGTAAGTTTGTGTGCCTTCTTTTGATTATATATATATATAATTTTTTAGTAGAATATATTAGAAATATTTAGAGTTGGTGGAATTAGGAAGGAACATGGGATGTTGGGAGAAAGGGTTGGAGTCTTCTCATTTGTTACTGATTGATTTTTAATTGCTTGTATGATGATGATGTGTGTAAGGATGAGCGTTTGTGTGCCATTACGTATTTACGAATATTATTAATTGTAATATATTAGTTTAAATTATAATTTATTATGTTAGTTTAAATTTAATTTATGTATTAGATTAAATTATGTTAGTTTAAATCTGATTTATGTATTAAATGTTGTTATATTATGTTAGATTTATGTTTTTATGTGAATTAAAAATTCTATTAGAATTTGGTTGAGTTAAACTTTATGTCAGTATATATTGAATTGTATTAAGTATATATATTTTAATTTAGTTTATGAAATTATGATTTATAGATAAATAAGTGCGCTTGTAAGAAAATTTTAGATTGATAATCACTTTGTAAATTATGATATATGTTGTTTTGTTGTAGTTAGGGACATATATATCTAATTTTTTGATTCAATATGTGTAATTATATGCTATAATATGATCAAATACTTAAATCTTCATTTGCATTAAATTTTGTAGTTCATCTAAAGTGAAGTATTGAAATTCTAACATGTGCTTAATGACATACGATATCTCGACAATGATGAATACCCTTTTTTGTGTGTGTGTGCATCGAGTTTTTTGGAGCACTTCAAGGTAAATGTTGCAAACCTAATGCTTTTTCTTAATTAGATTTCACAAATATATATATATATTTCTCTAAGCGTTTTTGAATTTTTTTATGTGTATCTTAGTCTATGTTACTATTTTTCATTATTCTAATTTTATTTTTATTTTGATGTCACAAACTTTGATATCTCAAGGCATTGAAATTTAGTATTAGTCTTTGCATTGAGTAAGATAATTTTTTTGGCATCATTTTGTGAATTTATATTTTAGTTAGGACTTGGTTTATTATATTTTTCAAGAGTTTGTTGTATTTATTGAGTTTAATATATTTATTTGATTTGAATGATTATTATTTGAGCATTGCAATTTGGAATGAGGATGCATAATTTTTCGGTTGATTATAGGTACCAATTTGGTATACAATGCATAATTGTTTTCTTAATTTTTTAATTTTTTTTTAAAAAACTACAATGTTGTGATGGACAACAAATCCCTCGCAAAAATTTGCGACCAATGTTTTTGCGATGGATTTTTTTTTCATCGCAAATAGCAGTTATTTTAGTAGCGAGTGGCATCATCATGTGAATTGGATGCTCGTGGAGTCAATGTTCATAAAATTGGATCAAATTTTGGGTCAAATAGGGTTGGGTATAATTTTATCTCTTTTTATTTTTTATTTTTAAAAAAAAAAAGAAAATCCTAATATCACTACAAAAAAACACCAGTTTAGATCCTCTATTCCACTATATATTTCATTTCCTATTTTATTGCATGGATGTATGACACATAAATTAGATATTTTTTTATAAAATTAATTGATTGAAAACTAAATACACTTGGCATATATGCATCACATTGAAATATGAGAAGAAATACAGAATGGAATAGAGGATTCAAAGTGAGAAAACACCCCTTCATTAACAAAAAATTATAACAAATACGGTTCGTCATTGTCCAAAGACAATTGTGATGAACTTTTGATGGATTACTAATGAATTTAAAAAAATAAGCAAAAAAATATATTAGTTGTAACCTTTGTGATGGGTATGAAGAATATATATTGATATAAAGAGTCCGTCACAATTTTCATTACTCTAAATATGCTTCTTCAATCTGTAACAAAAACTCCATCATAAAATTAGTTTTATGACGTTCTTTATTTTTGTCACAAAATTAATTAGTAACAAAGCATATACTAACGGATTTATAAAACAAATCTATCATAGAATCGTAGATTCTATTATATCTATGACAAACTTATTTCACAAATTCATTAGTATATGCTTTGTTACTGATTAATTTTGTGGTAAAAATAAAATATGTCATAAAACTAAATTTATGATGGAATTCTCATCACAGATCGAAGAACCATATTTAGGTTATAAAAATTGTTACGGACTCTTCATATTAATGTATACTCTCAATATCCATCACAAGTATTATAACTAATATGTAATTTTGCTTATTGCATTAAATTCGCTAGTAATTCATGAAAAATCCATCATAATTCTCTTTGAATTGTGACGGAACCCTTTTCGTCATAAATTTGCCGTTAGTGAATGAGTGTTTTCTTGTAGTGTATTTTTGGAGTATACTTTTACATAATGCAGGTAATTTTTTTTTAACAATATCTTTAGGTTGTGACGATATCACTATATGATTTTTGTGTATTTTTAACAAAAATGAGCAATTATAATATAAAAAATAATTATATTTATCATACAGCTCTAGTTAAAAAATTAAATCTCCATGGAACGTGAATTTTTTTCTTCATTGTGTTAGCTGTAGATATTTAAAGTCAAGAGCACAAAGATCTTTAGTCTAATCTTCCGGAGACTTAGCTCTCACACGGGCAACTATATACATCTGCTTCATAGTGGTTGCTCCATTAACTAGCTTATCCCAAATACTTTTCAGAATTGCATACAATGACCATAGATAGAGGAATAGAATGATTAGTGGACGGAAAGAGGGCTTGATGATTCATGTCGGAAAAAGTTTCACTCTTTTCATATTTTCCTTGTCTTCAAATGGAATATTATTTCAATATTTAGAATTGTCCCACAAAAGCATGCAAACTAACGAAAGAATTTACTAATAATGGTAAGATCAAAATTGCGCTTAATTGATCATAAATAACCACAAATTCCAATTAAAAATTGATGATACCAGCCCACTTTCTGGGCAGAAAATCCAAATAAGATTGGTTTAAGCACAATATGTCAATTGTACAGACTTGTTATGGGCCCCAAATGGCAAATTAAGCCAAAATACTAGATTCAAGTGATCAGCTGACACCCGAGATGGATGGCCAAGCCGAACCAACATATTAGATGCAGGGTCGAGTTGAACCAATAAGCTAGATAAATTAAGGTCGAGCTGAAGACTATAAAGCAAAGTTGAGCTAATGAGTTGTAAAGACTAAGTTGAAATGAAGAATGTAAAGACAAAACTGAGTTGATGTGTGTTGGAAAGACTAAACCAAGCGAAAGGCTATAAAGACAAAACCGAGCTGAAGATTGTAAAGATCAAGTCGAGCTGAAGACTAGAAAGACAAAGTTGAGTTAAAGGATGTAAAGACCAAATCGAGCTAAAGACTCATGTAAAGATCAAGACGAAGTAATTAAAGGACTGGAAAGACCAAACTGAGCTTAAGGCTGTAAAGACAAAGTAGAGCTGAAGACTGTAGAGACCAAATCAAGTTGAGGACTGTGAAGAGCAAATCAAGCTAATGCACCAAAAGATAAAGACAAGGATGATTGAGCATAAAAAATGATGGCCGAGCTGAGGAAGCAATAGGGAACATGCGGGAGATTTCGGACCTCAAACAAGCACGGGATAATTTCATAAAAGTAAGTAGTCGCCAATTTTTAGGAAGCATGTTTAGTCATGGGAAAGAGATCCAAGATAGTAGGATCTAATATCAGAAACTGCATAAATAAACCTTTGAATTTCTTCTTTTGAATACTTTTATTTTTCCAATTTTTAATAAGATTGGTTGGTGCACTAAATTGAGTCACATCAAAAAGTTAAGATTGTGACTGCTTGTGAGGTCATGTCTCATTTTCTATGTTCTTGGAATTTTCGGATTGTTTTAGTGTTCGAGAGATATGAAAAATGAGAAATGAGGTTGTGAATAGTTGTGAGATAAAGTGTAATAATTATAGTGATTTGATGAGTTGATATGATGTGAGGTTGTGAATGGTTGTGAATGGTTGTGAAATATGTTTGAGAAATTTGTTTGAGAGAATGAAATTGTTTTATAAATTTTTGGTTTGTGGCTTGTTTGGGACTTATAATATTTTTTAAAAAAAATAAAATTAATTTATAAATTTAATAAACTGAATATAACTTAATATTTTTAAACAATATTCCATGAATTAACTTGGTAAATTCCAAGTCGATATGGGGAAAAATGATGTTTTCCCAATAATATTTCTACAATTTTTTAATTAATTGGGGATGGTTGGATTTTTTTTATATTTTTTAATAATTTTGAAAATATTTTGAAATATTATGTATCATCCCAGATTAATGAATAAAATGTGTTATTATTTTAAATTGTTCTTTATTAGTGGAGGAAAAAAAATTACATTATTTTTTCCAACTTTTTTTCCCACCACGTAGTTTACAATAACTGTGAGTAAGATGAAAAGAATGTTGTGTTTTAGAATGAGAATAGTAATAATTTTTTTAAATAATAGATAAATTTAATAAATTTGTTTCTTTCGAATTTTTTTAAAAATGGACAATGAATTATTTTATGAGTTAAGGAAAATTAAATTCCAACTAGGAAAACAACAATATTTTTTTTTTGTTTTTTTGTGATCTTGAAGTATATTTTAAAAAATTCCATATTAATTGGGTTATTTGAAAATTTATTTTTTATTAATAAATAAAATAATAAAAAATTACGTATCACATAATTTTATCATTTTATGTGTTTTTTTTCCCTTACTCATTTTTTTTTGGAACTTATGTTTGACAAATAAAAAGAATGAAAAAAGTTGTATTAATATGGGGAATCCAAAATTTTCTGCCAAATTATTTTCATATGAAAATTTAATTTTTCCCGTTAATTTTATTTTTCAACGTAATTTCTTTTTAGTCACTTAATTTAGAATAATATAAAGAAAAACCAATATGTGGTGTATTTTGATTTGAGAATAAAATTTTCAAATTAGCAATATGTGGAGATGTAAGATAAAAGTGATAAAAGTGTGTGTGTGCGTGTGTGTGTGTGTGTGTGAGAGAGAGAGAGAGAGAGAGAGAGGTGAGGCAATGGTTGAGTCAAGGTTTTAAGACTAAATCCCTAAAATACCAAGCAGTTTCACATTCAAGCACGGCTTCCACCAGTTTTCTTGTTTCACAAATGGCAAAACGGGGTTGGGACTGACAAGCAATCACAGACTAAAGGTTTGAGTAATATGGCCTATAGGCAAAGGTAAAAAATCTACATCTTATAGCTCCACTTTGCAAATATATCCTTAGATTTGATGCATTGAACAAAATATTTCGAGCATAGGTGAACCTTTGCTCAGATATAGCGGTTTGTTGTATATAGAAAAATAACAGTATTATTTCACAGGCCATATAAGAAATTATACAGGAAAATTGAATGAGTAAGAGCTTCTCTAACTGTGTTTTAATTGTTTCGGAAGAATAAATGTTTGGCGATATATTTGGAAGCGTGGTCTTGTATTGCATTTTGGATCTTCTATTCTATTCTCTATTTTATCTTCTATATATTCAGTTTCTTAAATATATGCCAAGTGTATTTGATTCTTAATTAATTATTTTTATAAAAAAATATTTAATACACATATCATATATCCATGAAATAAGATAGGAGTGTTGGATTTTAGACTTTAATAATAATAATAATAATAATAATAATAATAATAATGATAAATTAACAATATGCAATCTGCTATCGCTAGCCTAAATTAAAGTGATCTAATTATTAGGTGGGCCTAAATTACCTTACGAAGTATGGGGTTATATGTGTAAATACTCTAATTTATAATTTCCAATTTTAGATGGGCAAAATTAGAGATAAAGAAAAGATATACAGTAATATTAGGGTTATGGTCCCCAAATTATGTGTATGATTCTTTTCTAATATCCTATCATTAGAAAAGAGAGAGTAACTTCTCCCAAACTTCATACACACTAATTTAAAAGATCAATAACCGCAAGATTCAAAGAATTTCATCGGTATTCATAGATTCAGGTACGCTTCCATATATCGATTGATTTTTTTTTTTATGACTTAACATGATGCTCTTGAGTTTTATGTGATGGATTTCACATATTTGGTTTAATTTTAACAATTGGTATCGGAGCCACTCATATTGAATCACTGAGAAATCTATGATTTTAGGTTAAATCTATTTGAATTTAAAGATTTATAGATTCAATAAAGTTTTATTCATTTTTCTTTTTAATTTATGGATTTAATCTTTTGGAATATCCAATAAGATTGATAATCGTTGAAATCGGTGTCCAAAATTTTATAATTGAAATCAAGACAGTTGATTTTTTTTTGCTGCAATGAATCGTATTTTTGAATTGAAATTAGCATGTTGTACTATTGATATTGGTTGGATTTGAAAGATTTTAATCTCTCCGCATGTCGTTGGGCTACAGTAAGGTAATTTGCGGCAGATCCTTTTTATTACCCATTAAGTCTCTTATTAATTTGGTTGAGTCTTAAATGACGGTCTGTGGCGGTGCAGTACACATTGTACTGGTGCTTTTGCTATGGTTGAATGCTAAATATATATATATATATATATATATATTAATTCAATGATGTATTCATATGCATGTGTTGTTTCTATTATACTCATTCCTTATTTGAATGAAAATTGCTCTTATGAGTCTTTCGATTTGCATGTGGTTAATCTAGATTAGGTTAATCGTTCTTATAAATAGCACCATTGACTATGACCAATATTCTTTTGGGATGATTTCTTTTTTTTTTTGTTTTGGAGGATTTTAATTCAAATATTGGTATATTTGTATATATTTTGATATAAATTAATTGAAGCAACATGTTGCCAAAGTGACCTCTCTTGTGGAAATTAATTTATTTTAAAATATAAACAATTGTGTGCATGTAACTTATGCAACTATTGATCGGCCACAAGGAAGATTTATATTTAGCAAAATTACATATACAATTGTAGTAATAAACGCATGATAATTATTTGATTTTACATGTAAGCAATAAATTGGCCCAAAGGAAGATTTATTGTTTGACATATTACTTTATTATCAATGTTTGATTTCTACATCAACATATTACTTACAAGTTAATATTTTGTCCAAAGATGAAATATTAATGGAGTGTCTGATATCTTGAGATATGATTTACCTTTATTTGAATTTATTATTCTGTTTTGGTTTTCTGCTTTGGTACTAATGTGATTTTGTTTATTTGGTTTCTGTTGTTTTCTGTTCAGCTTATGCTTTTATGGTAATATCACTGCTAGCATCAATTCAATTCTTATGCTGAATGGCACAAATTTTAAGGCATGACAAGAAAGTATTTTAATTACTCTTGGAGTCATGGACCTAGACCTTGCATTAAGGGTTGCTAAACCCATTGATCTCATTGATATGAGTACCTCGGATGAAAAGAGAGAAAGATTGAAAATCTGGGAAAAGTCTAATTGCATAAGTCTCATGGTCATCAAGCATGCCATTCCAGAAGCTTTTAAGGGCACTATGTCTGATAAGGTGGATATGGCTAAAGGTTTCCTTGAGGACCTTGAGAAGAGGTTTGCTAAGAAGGAAAAGGCTGAAACTAGTACAATTTTAGAAAAGCTCATCTCAATGAGGAACACGGGTAAATGAAACATAGGGGAGTAGACTATAAAAATATCTCATCTTACTTCAAAATTAAAGGTACTTAAGTTGGATTTATTTGAAGACTTGTTAGTATATTTGGTTCTGATATCCCTTCCAACACAGTTTAGACAGTTCAAGGTGAGCTATAACTACCAAAAGGACTCATGGTCCCTTAATGAGCTCATCTCACACTATGTTCAGGAAGAGGAGGGATTGAAACAAGAAAAGACAAAGAGTGCTCACTTAGCCTCTACCTTAAAGGACAAGAAGAAATACAACTGAAAAGACCCCTTATGAGCTTTGGACGGGCAAGAAGCTTAGTTTAAAGCATTTACATATTTGGGGATGTCCAGTTGAGGTAAGGCCCTATAGGCCAAATGAAAAGAAACTAGATTCCAGAACTATCAGTTGCTATTTCATTGGATACTCTAAAAGATCAAGGGGTTACAAATTTTATGATCCCACAACTAAGTCTATTTTTGAGACAAGTAATGCTTGGTTCTTTGAGGATGTTGAGTTTGCAAGGGGAGAAAGAGTTAGGAACTTTGTCTTTGAAGAGGAATATGTATTAATATTCCTCCAGCTGCTATTGACAATGATCAAGAACAGTTTTCTATACTTGACATTGTTCAAGAAGCAACTCCAGATCAAAACAATGCCATTGAACCTCCCATTCAGGTTCAAGAAGTTGCTCCAGAAGAACAAACTCCACAATCTCAAGAACCAATGCCATTAAGAAGATCCACTAGAGAAAGGAGAAGTGCAATTTCAAATGATTATATTGTATTTCTCCAAGAACATGATATTGACATTGAAGTGATGGAAGAAGATCCGATCCACTAGAGAAAGGCACGTCTTGTTGCTAAGGGCTTCACACAAAAACAAGGCATCAATTATAAAGAGATTTCTCTCCGGTTTCATCGAAAGACTCCTTCAGGATTATAATGGCTTTAGTTGCATATTTTGATCTTGAACTACATCAGACGGAGGTTGAGACCGTGTTTCTCAATGGCGACCTTGATGAGATAATTTATATGGTGTAGCCAGGAAACTATGTATCGGTTGATGCAAAGTCAATGGTGTGCAAATTAAAGAAATCCATCTATGGGCTTAAGCAGACGTCTCGTCAAAGGTATTACAAATTTCACGAAGTGATTGTCTTGTTCGATTTTGAGATGAAGTTGGCTGATGATTGTATGTACCATAAGTTTAGTGGGAGTAAGCATATTTTTCTGGTTTTGTATGTCGATGACGTACTACTTGCCAGCAATGATATAGGCTTGTTGCACGAAACCAATATATTTTTGGTAAGGAATTTTGAGATGAAAGATCTTGGTGACGCAACTTTTGTAGATTTGTAATCCTGCTTCATTTGATTTTTGAATCCTGATTATTTTTATTCTAGTTTGGGATTATTTTTATAATTCTATTTATATACTATTTTTATAATCCTTCATCCTTCTATTCTATTTGCTCGATTTTTTTAAAGATTTCATGTGACTTAATTTAAGCCAAATTTGTAATGAGTGCTAATTAATTGGTTAGTATGACGAGAGGGAGTTAGCCTAATTCTACTAAAGCTTCAAAAGACTCTATTTTATAGGAGGAAATGGAACGGATGGCATGGGAAAAGTTATCAAGTTTTGAGCAGCAAGTTCCTCCATCACTTTTATTTTTATCTCTGTTGAGTAAAAATGCCATCCACTTTTAGTCTTGATGATGAATTGATACTTCAGGCCTAGCTTTGATTGAATTTAGTTATATGTGCATACTAAGGTCTTGATGCATACAAGCAGTGATGGCATACAACCTTGGATACCTTGTCTCAACAAAGAACCTCTTTTTTTTGCTTGGTACAATGGCTTCCCCAAATCCAAGAATGTGCATTGGTTATTTCTTATTCCATCTTTGCTTCATTTAGGTGCAATATTTGCGTGTTTCCCGGTGAAAACACGAAAACTTCCCCTGCACCATATGAATATATATATAGTAACCTATTAAAAGTTAGTTGAAGTACGAGTTCACCAACTTTTATGTATATATGTATATATAAATTTGTTGCATATAATCTATTAAAATTGCATGTTGCATGTGCATGGTACTTGAAAATTTTGTGCTTTTGTTTCATTGTGTTTGGTGCTATTTAGAAGCTGTTGGACTATTGTACTAGAGAGTTTTGTGTTTCTGTTTCATTTTGTTTGGTGCTATTTGGAAACTGTTGGACTATTTGTTGCCTTGGGATATGTATCAATCTCTTATTTTGGTGAGGGACAACAATTTGGGCATTTTCTATGCTAGGTTGCACAACTTCTTAGTTGGTTTCTTTGTCTAATTTTTTGTTCAAAATTTTGCAACTCACGGAGATTTTGATTGGTTGGTTGAAATTTTAGTTCAAACTTAAGATTGGATGATTTTGGTCTTTGGATCAATATTTGCTTTATGTATGCTTTTACTTGGATCAGAATTCTTTTGGTTGGAGTAGCAAAAAGGGATTTCTTATTGCTTCTTTTAAACTCACTTCTGCTCCTTGATCTGAAACTTTTTAGAAAGTTACTGTTGCGATGTCAAAGCTACACAAAACTGTTTACTTGCTGTTGGAAATGTTAATCAGTGTTTGTTGAACTTAACATTATATATCATAATTTTGCTTTCTGTGTAGAGGGTCTCAAAGCTGAATTTGTGTAGCATAAATCTTCTATTTTGGTTTTATATTTTACTTCAGCCTTCATGACATGCTATTTTGGTTCTTTTATGATTATTTTGATAGTATAATATGAATGTGCACCTTTTTTACGCATTTGACTGTAGCTATTTTAATTAGCATACCAAATGGTGTCATTTACTCCATAACTAATGAACAATTGTTGTTTAGGCATATTTACTATTTTCTTTTGTCTTGTTTGGGCATATTTAATATTTTCTTTTGTCTTTGTGTGTGTGCAGCCACAAAGAATAGCCAGAATCTTATTTGTATATCTTAAAATTAGCATCTCATGTTTCCAGAAATTTCGGAAAATGGTCAGATGAAAATGTGTTTTGACTCAAAGAGGTCTTCCAAATATACCACATCATGACTACATGCCATTAGTGTGGCAAGTATGATATTTTGTATTATCAGGATTATACTCTGAAGTGCAAGGAGCAAATATGAATGACTAAATAATCCTCTGAAATGCATGCCTTTTCTTTTCCTACTAAACATAATATGAATTTTTTTTTAGTTATCATTTTGTCCATTCTGTTTAGTGCATATCACAACCTTGAGAATCTCTGTTGTGCAGTCCTTTGTTTCACATAGAATACTTCTGCGAGGTTCATGTTTGGATATGGGAACATTGATTCTTGTTGGTTTTTCTTTCATATGTGTGATAATATTCATATGTTGGCTACTTATCCTGTACTGCAGATGGTGAACACAAGCATTAGAATCATCCTACTTTTTGAACAAAATAGTTGTTGCCTTCACTAAAGTTCTCAGACAATTTTACAATAAATTCTGTCCCAATACTTCATTACTATGAGAGTCTGATGGATTACTTTCAGCATTCATGAGATTAATTACTATTGTTTATTTCAGGATGGTGGCGTAGTGATTTTATGAAGAGGGATACAAGATGAAATATAAATTAGAACAGAGGATTCAAAGTCAGTTTGAACCAGTATAAGTGGACAAGCCAATTGTTTGATGAGGCAGGAATAGCAGTACTCCTAATTGGTAACTAGGAGTTTGATGTTTTATAGGTTTTTAAGATTTCTTTACGATTTTGTAGCATATGAGATGATCAACTCTCTTACAAGATGTATATATGGAATCCCTTATTCTTCTTTGATTCATCAAGCTTTTAACTTAAATTTTGGTAAAAAAAGATTATATATTTTTTCAATTCAAATAAATATGAAAAAGTTGGACTAAAGATATTTTATAATTAATTGCACATTATAGTGTTTTTTATAAGAATAAAATTTTCCATCATATGTATCAATAAAGTAATACTTTGTTAAATTGAATTATTTATTGTAAGCAATGTATCTTAGTGTTATTGATTATATAATTTAGATTAAATAAAGTAATTACCCAATTTATAAATAACATTGAAAAATAGTTATAACATGACATTAATTAAATGAACAAAGAAAAGGCTACTAGAATATAAGATTTTTCTAAAATTTCGGAGCACTGATGAATGTATACATGCTAATGCATTAATACAACATATATCAGTTAAATATTATTAAATATCATAATTAACATTTATTTGATAAATATAACGACTTAAGTATGTATAATTATAAAAAAAAAATATTAATAAAATCTTCTTAAAATGTACATATATAATACGACAAATACAAATTAAAATATCTATTTTCATCTAATAAAATTTTTGTCGAGTTTGAGATTAATTTTATTTGTAAAATATTTTTAAAAAGAAGCACATATCAATGTACAGAGCAAAGCTGTCAAGACAATCACCACATTGCTATTGAAATTGGCGTTCCATTTTTCTATATCTCAATATTTCATTTTAATATATTCTATATATTTATTTTTTACAAATAAGTTAGATTGGAAAATCATCAAATTAAATAAAACTTTCATTTGCTTTATCTTTATTTAATTATTTAAAAAATAATTTCAAAATAAACCTTTTAAGATAAAAAAATATTATATAATCTACACATTTAAAAATAAACTTTAATCATGTATAGAATTAGGTTATTATTTTTTAAATTAAATTATTAAAAAATATACATAATATAGACAAATACATTTAATTAGTGAAACAGGCATGACACCGCACGTCATGCGGTGCTCCCTTCACTAGTATAAATATAATTCCCGCAGCAGTTGAAACATCACACTAGTCATCTCTCGCTCTTTGTAATTGAAAAAAACTCATTGAACCAATCTTATTTCTATTTGTTCCAATCAATATGTACAAGCACCATCATAGTTGATACCAGATTGATATCAACAGTAACTTAGCAAGGTATGACTCCGCCGAAATAAGCCTCACAATGGGCACAAACTAAGGTGTGCCCTTTTATGTTAAGAAACTATAATACCTTTTAGGATCAAAGCTAATTTAAGATTTTTCTGATGCAAATGATCCTTATCAAAGGGAACTGCAGAGCATACTCAATCCTAAATGTTGAGGATAATTATGTATGGTCGGAGGTAAAATATATAGAAATGAAGAAAACAATATATGATGAAATGGAGTATAAGAAAGATAAAGATAGAAAGCATTTCACAAGTTTATTTATGAAATAGGCATCTGCTTAACTCGCTCTGCCTCTGAATACAGATGGCTTCTCCTTATATAGAGGATAATTTTCACTGTTTTCAAGGACAGACTTACTATTTACAAGAACAATAATAAAAATAGCTGACAAAAACGGGAATGTTAAAGGACAATAATTTAAATAAAGCAAACACTAGTACAATTATTTAAGATAAAAAAGCCTAGATGAAAGGGACCCATTACACAATTAGTCTTGAGTTGTTCTGGAGCCTGAGCAAGAAAGTTATCAGGTTCAGCTGATAATCCAGCTTTTTCCCACCACTGAGTGTCGAATTCATATGGGTCTAGGGGATCTTCCATCATATCATCAACTTTATCTTTTCCTTTTTCTTTTTTGGAGATCCCTTCTGATGGGAAATCTTTATACTCCAAAATTATTGAAAGAGTATCTGTGAGAATGGATGTGCTCTATGAAGATCGATTACTGGTCAGTTGATTCTAATTCTTCTGAAAATAAGATTTTGGATTTCCCCACATACGATCTGGAGAAACTTTCAAATTTTCAGTATAGAATTGTTCAAAATAAGCTCTGGCATCTTCTTGAAGTTGCAAAACATATTAAATAGGCATTTGTTCCTATGGAGCATCTTCATGAAACTTTGGCCAAATCTGAGGAGGAATAAATTGATTCTGCTCTGCCATGGTCCTCTAAGAATCTCTAATATCAGTCCTATGTTCAAAGAATTATTTGTTGAGAAGATATGGGAAAACTCCATATTCTTGGACTGAATAGAGGAATAGACGATTATGAAGATGAGGAGAACTTTGTTTTGACAAGATATAGATAACAAAAATTCATTTGCTAGTTTTGCCAAGTTGTTAAGCCTAAAGAATCTTGAACATTCTAATCCATGTGGATAAAGGATAAAATCATTCTAAAAATGTTCTGGAACATGGATTATCATCAAATTCATCAAACCATCTACTATGCAGCTCAACAATCCATTTGATAGATTGTTCAATCGGAAATTCCACTCCAATTTTCCATTGTTCAAAAAAGTAGAACATATGATGAAATGGTGTAGATGTGCTAAACAGTGTAAATAATGGATAATCAAGATGAAATCCTAAACCTCCAAAAGTGTGAAGACTAGTTTTTCTGAGAATAAGACTTTGGTATTTGAGCATGAGTTGTTTGGCTCTGGACTTATGAGTTTTGGTCTTGATGAGATCATATAATTTAGGAGGAAGGTTTTCAAATGGAAATTCATGATTTGCTAAGACAGTAGGAGAGGGTGATTAAGAAATCATGAAGATGATTGGGATATGTTTTTCGAGTATTTGATAAAGTTTTGGTTTGGAAAGGAAATAAGCAAGAACATTATTTTTTCCTTTGATGTGGTTAACAGTAAAAGAGAATTGTGAAAACCATTCAGACCATCTTAATAGTTGTCTTGAGGGAAAGCTTTCTGGTTGTAAGCTTGTCATCTTGGGGAATGCAGTCATGGCCATTTCAACAATAAAATGGTGTCCAACAAGATGAAATAAAAACTTTTCAATACCTTTTTTCACAGCCACGATTTCTTTGTAACTGAAGTGATAATTCTGTCCTGCATCTTTGAATGATCCACTTTTGTATCCACAAATTCACCTTTTTCCCTCTTTTGTTCAAGAAGAACAGCTGCCCAAAAAGTTTCACTAGTATCAGTTTACAGTTTCCTTTGTCCATCTGATGGTATCTGCATGGGAGGTAAATCCTAGATGATTTTCTTCATAGTGATGACTGCCTTTTTTTGAGCATGAGACCATGTTGGAGGATTCTTTTTAACATATCTTGAAGTGGCCTTATAATGATGCTAGTCTTGGAATAAAGTTAGCAGCATAGTTAATAATTCCAAGAAATTGTTGAACCTATTGCTTTGACTTAAGATCATCAGGGAATTTTAATAATTCTTGTGCGATGTGTGGCTACATAGTATATCTTCCTTCTCTGATATGCATACCTAGAAAATCAATTTCTCTTTCTGATATCAACATTTTCTTTTCAGACAGCATAATTCCAAACCTTTGAACCAATTCATCAAATTTGCACAGAAGATGTAAATGAGTTGTGTAATCTTTTGAGAATAGAAGAATATCATCAATGTAAATTAAGGCATTTGGAAATAGAGATTCAAAAATTCTAACCATTGTCTTTTGGAATAAAGATGGAGCATTTTTTAGTCCAAATGGCATAACAGTCCACTGGAAATGAGCATTTGGGATGCAAAAAGTTGTCATGAATCTGTCATCAGGGTGAATTCCAATTTGTCAAAAACTAGCTTTTAAATCAAACTTTGAAAAAATCTTGGCATTGGTGAGATTTGAGAAGAGATAACTCCTGTTCTAGAGAGGGAGCTTTTCATCAGTGAGAAAATAATTTAGAGGTTTGTAATTGATAACCAACCTCATTTTTCCTTTAGCTTGTTCAACTCTCTTATTGATATAGAAAGCCTGGCTAGCCCATGAAGAATTAGTTGCTTCTATTAATCTTTTATTTCTGAGTTGGGCTAATTCTCTAACCGCCAATTCTAATTGATCTAGTGGCATCCCTGGATGACTGGCTTTTGTGGGATTAATATTGATATCCTTTTTGAATGGAAGATATATGAAGAATTTTAGGTTCTTCTAGAGAGGGTTTGAGCATTTATGAAGAAATTCAGTGTCGATTTCTGTAAAATAATTTCTTATCAAACTTTCATGGACATCTGGAATGGTATCAACGGCAAGATGAGATTGAGGTTTGACATATGGGAGAAAATAAGATTTGGATATGATTCCATCTGACTTTGGAATGACTCTATTTTCCCAAAGATGTTTTATGATGTCAAACCCAATGATAATATCTTTGCCTGGAAGAGAAGAACCAAGAAATTTATGAACAAAGGACAATTCTGGGAAGAATTATATTCTGATAGGTTTACTGATCAGTTCAGTAAAGAAGGTTTCACTATTTGCTGCTTGGAAAACCTCTCTATGTTCCTTCCATAGATAAGATGGAAGTACTCTTGGATTGAGAATAGAATAAGTTGCTCCTGTGTCAAGAAGTCCAATAACTGTGATTAGAAAATCAAACTTTTGTGGAATAATTTGTACTTGAACAAGTGGTACTGAGAGAACAAGCCCAATCATTTGTATTCCAAACACTGGAAATTGGTCTAGAACCTCATCTTCATTAGATGTCTGATTTTCATCATCTGTTTCTATAGTTTCTTCAAGAGCAAAGAGTGTTTGTTCAATTGGTTCTGCTTCTTCAGAAAACAGCGATTTGAGGTCATCATTTTCAACATCATATTGAGTGAGCTAAGCAATTTGCTTCAAGATTTTATCTTTTTTCTTGTTTGGACATTGTTTTGCCCAATAGCCTATTTTATGGCATACATGGTAATGATCTCCTTTGGATTTGGAAGATTTTCTTCAAAAAAATCTTCTTCTTCTTCTGGGCATCCATTGTTGATGATGCTTTCTGAATCTCCTAGAACGTCTTTTGGATTTGTCAGGGCAATTGCACTTTTCTTCTGACTTGCATTTTATTTGCAGGTCTTTTCTTTTGCATTCCTTTCCAATCTTTTTCCCCGTCTTTTGAAATTCCTTTAGGAATTTTCAATTGTTGCACAGCTTATCAAGTGCTCTTAAGACATATTGATAGATTTCACCCAAAGTAGTATTTGAGAGTGTTTTTCCTCTAGCTTCTATCAGTCTTAAAGCTTCTTATCCCAATGATTCTAAAATAGAGTTGAGATAAGCTTGCTTCAAATTTGGGTTGTCTATTCCTCCAAGAACATAAAATCTTTGAGTCATCCTTTGGAAATGTTTTTCAAGATCTTTTCTCTGAAAAGAGCAACACTTCATTTTAAAGAATTCCTCTATTTTCATATCTAGATGGCTTTGATATTCCCCTAGAAACTCTATATAGATATTATTCATGAAAGTATCAAGATCTGGCCAGTTTCTAGCATGAATCTGCCTGTATTCACCTAGAGCATACCACCATTGTTTGAGTGATCCAGTCATTCTGGCTATAAAAGCACTAATAACTCCAGCAATCGTGGCATTTGGTTTCTGTAACTCTGTCACACACCATGACATCATTTCATGGATCTTGTTTTGCCACTGGGAATGAGGTATATCATCAAAAGTGAACCATATTTTTTAATTTGATAATGGTTCAGGAACTTTTGTTTGTTGATATCGATGACTTGGTTCTAGATCATCATCTACAATAGGTTCTTCAGCTCTTTCTAGTGTTTGATTAATGTATTGGAGTGGTAAGTCTTCAGACAGATCCTCTGAATCACTTATATCTTCATTGGGAATTATAGGCCATAGTTTGCAAGGTTGTTTTTCCTCGAGTTCAAATGCTTTCTTTAGAAAGTTGGACAAAGAGTTGGGCTATACTCCTTTATTAGAAGAGACTCCTTGAATCATGAATTATTGTGGCTCTTGGGATTTTATTGGAAAAGAGGTTTTGGAAGATTCTTGAGGCATTGTTGGAGCAGAGGATTTGGACGATTCAGGAATTCTTCTTTTTTCCTTCAATTCTTCTGGGGAAAAGAATGAAGATGAATCTCCAAACATTCTTTTGAAATTTTCTAGTCCATGCAGTGGTTGGGAGACCAAAGGATAAATAGATGTAGGAGGAGATAGTTTGCTCCAAATAGTATCTTTGTGATACTGCTCATTAAGAGATCTTAGTTGAGCTTTCAGGGAATTGATCTCTTGCTCCTTATGCTGGAATGGCTGTGAAGTATAAATAAGCTTCATAATTTCTTGGTGAACAACATCAATTCTCTCTTTATACTTTCAGGAGTTGTCTCTTCTCAAATCTCACCAATGCCAAGATTTTTTCAAAGTTTGATTTAAAAGCTGGTTTTTGGCAAATTGGAATTCACCCTGATGACAGGTTCAAGACAGCTTTTTGCATCCCAAATGCTCATTTCCACTGGACTGTTATGCCATTTGGACTCAAAACTGCTCCATCTTTATTTCAAAAGGCAATGGTCAAAATATTTGAACCTCTATTTCCAAATGCCTTAATTTACACTGATGATATTCTTCTATTCTCAGAAGATTGCACAATTCATTTACATCTTCTATGCAAATTCGAAGAATTGGTTCAAAGGTTTGGAATTATGCTGTCTCAAAAGAAAATGTTGATATCAGAAAGAGAAATTGATTTTCTAAGGATGCATATCAGAGAAGGAAAATATACTCTGCAGCCACACATCGTACAAGAATTATTAAAATTCCCTGATGATCTTGAGTTAAAGCAGTAGGTTCAACAATTTCTTGAAATTATTAACTATGCTGCTGACTTCATTCCAAGACTAGCATCAATTATAAGGCCACTTCAAGATATGTTAAAAAAGAATCCTCCAGCATGGTCTCATGCTCAGAAAAAGGCAGTCATCACTATGAAGAAAATCATCTAGGATTTACCTCCCTTGGAAAAAGGATACTGCAAACTGATGCTATTGAAACTTTTTGGGCAGCTGTTCTTCTTGAACAAAAAGAGGGGAAAAGGCGAATTTGTGGATACAAAGGTGGATCATTTAAAGATGTAGAACAGAATTATCATTCCACTTACAAAGAAATCCTAGCTGTGAAAAGAGGTATTGTAAAGTTTTTATTTCATCTTGTTGGACACCATTTTATTGTTGAAATGGATATGACTGCATTCCCCAAGATGATAAGCTTACAACCAGTAAGCTTTCCCTCAAGACAACTATTAAGATGGTCTGAATGGTTTTCACAATTCTCTTTTTCTGTTAACCACATCAAAGGAAAAAATAATGTTCTTGTTGATTTCCTTTCTAGACCAAAACTTTATCAGATACCCAGAAAACATATCCCAATCATCTTCATGGTTTCTTCATCATCCTCTCCTACTATCTTAGCAAATCATGAATCTCCATTTGAAAACCTTCCTCCTGAATTATATGATTTCATCAAGACCAAAACTCTCAAGTCCAGAGCCAAACAACTCATGCTCAAATACCAAAGTCTTACTGTCAGAAAAACTGGTCTTCACACTTTTGGAGGTTTAGGATTTCATCCTGGTTATCCATTCTTTACACTGTTTAGCACATCTACACCATTTCATCGTATGTTCTCTAAAGAATTATTATGTATGATTTGGTACCTTCTTGAACAATGAAAAATTGGAGTGGAATTTCCCATTGAACAATCTATCAATTGGATCGTTGAGCTGTATAGTGGATGGTTTGATGAATTTGATGATAATCAATGTGCCAGAACATTTTTAGAATGATTTTATCCTTTATCCACATGTATTAGAATGTTCAAGATTCTTCAGGCTCAACAACTTTGCAAAACTAGCAAAGGAATTTTTGTTATCTATATCCTGTCAAGACAAAGTTCTCCTCATCTTCATAATCGTCTATTTCTCTATTCAGTCCAAGAATATGGAGTTTTCCCATATCTTCTCAACAAAGAATTCTTTGAACATGGGACTGATATTAGAGATTTTCAGAGGACCATGGCAGAACAGAATCAATTTATTCCTCCTCAGATTTGGCCAAAGTTTCATGAAGATGCTCCATGGGAACAAATGCCTATTGAATATGTTTTACAACTTCAGGAAGATGCCAGAGCTTATTTTGAACAATTCTATACTAAAAATTTGAAAGTTTCTCCAGATCATATGTGGGGAAATCCAAAATCTTATTTTCAAAAGAATTGGAAACAACTGACCAGTAATCGATCTTCACAGAGTACATCCATTCTCACATATACTCCTTCAATAATTTTGGAGTATAAAGATTTCCCATCAGAAGGGATCTCCAAAAAAGAAAAAGGAAAAGATAAAGTTGATGATATGATGGAAAATTCCCAAGACCCATATGAATTCGACACTCAGTGGTGGGAAAAAGCTGGATTATCAGTTGAACCTGATAACTTTCTTGCTCAGGCTCCAGAACAACTCAAGACTAATTGTGTAATGGGTCCCTTTCGTCCAAGCTTTTTATCTTAAATAATTGTACTAGTGTTTGCTTTATTTAAATTATTATCCTTTAACATTCCTGTTTTTGTCAGCTATTTTTATTATTGTCCTTGTAAATAGTAAGTCTGTATTATTGTAAACAGTAAGTCTGTCCTTGCAAATAGTGAAAATTCTCCTCTATATAAGGAGAAGCCATCTGTATTCAGAGGCAGAGCGAGTTAACCAGATGCCTATTTCATAAATAAACTTGTGAAATGCTTTCTATCTTTATCTTTCTTATACTCCATTTCATCATATATTGTCTTCTTCACTTCTATATATTTTACCTCCGACCATACATAATTATCCTCAACATTTAGGATTGAGTATGCTCTGCAGTTGCCTTTTATAAGGATCCTCTGCATCAGAAAAAATCTTAAATTAGCTTTGATCCTAAAAGGTATTATAGTTTCTTAGCATAAAAGGACACGCCTCTGTTTGTGCCCATTGTGAGGCTTATTTCGGTGGAGTCATACCTTGCTAAGTTACGGCTGATACCAATCTGGTCAACGGTCAGAGTGGTCCTCAAATTTTGAAGAACCAGCAATGGTAGGAAACACGCAAAATCGGAACTTTAAGGATTAGTTTGGTTGAAATGATAAAGTGGAATATAGTGTTTTTATCCCATCTTATCATTCATTTGATTGGATTAACAATAAACACTTAGACATGCATGAATACCAAAAGTTCGTGTTTATATGTGCAATTCCCATAATAACCTAACACGTCACCCTATGGGTTTATTTATCATGCCAATCAAACTATACCACAATGATAAAAGATTACATAAATTACCACATGATAAATAATCATAATACAACTTAAAAAAAAAAAAAGAAAAAAAGGAAAGAAAGAAATATAAAATATGAAATTCCTCACCATTTTGTTGGGAAAAATAAATTTTTCTTCAAATATATGATTTTACCCTCATTTTTTTTCCTTTAATATTTTTTAATAGTATTTTAATTATTTCATCAAAATCTTTAAACTACACTACATGGAGAGTATGGTAAAAGTACCCAATTTAAAACATCTATTCCAGTATATATTTTATTCTCTATTTCATTTCACGATTATATAGTATGTGTATTAATTTTTTTTATAAAAATATATAATTAAAAATTAAATACATTTAATATATATACATTAAGTTTAAATAAAAAATAAATTAGAGAAATCAAAGTAAGCATACCACCGGCATCATGTGTGTGAGTATTGACATCCACTGGCAAATTGCTCGTAGAATATATATACATTGAGTCTTTGTTGGACTCTTTCATGCACACGTCTATATCACAACTGCGTTATCACGAGGCTTTAAATTGTACATTTTAGCTTATGGTCCAAACAAATGTGTGGCTATTCAGGGATATATAGGTATAGGACGATGTTAGATAATATATAGATCTTTTGTCGATCCTCTGATGTATACAAGACAAGATACTGGAGGTGACCGGAACAATCCTGTGGTATTTGCTGTTTTAACTTTTAATAGTGATAAACTTAGGTGGTGTTTGGCTAAGTTTATTTAAAATATTTTATAAATTCTTATATCTTATAAGATGTTTTTTGGAGCTTATAAGATGTTAAATCTTATTTTTAAAATAAGTTGTTGAAGTGTTTTGATAAAATAAGATCTTGAAGCTCTTATAAGATATTAATAATGGCAATTTTATAATTAAAATGGTTAAAAATGAAAGAGTTTGTTAAGATGTTAAAAATAAGTTAGGGTCTCCTTACTTTTTTAAAAAGAACTTATAAGCTCCTAACATCTTATTTTATGATCTTATAAGCTTTTTTTTTAAAATATTTACCAAATATTTTTTATCAACTTATAAGCTCTTAAACATCTTATAAGATGTTTTAAAGAGCTTATAAGCTTATCCAAACACTCTGTTAATCTCAAATGAAACAAACCGGATCAGAGCGATAGGCTTAAGATTAATTCTGATGTTGTATTTAAGAACACGAAGACGAATACTTCGCTGATTATATTGGGGATTAGCGTGGCTCTATGGTTTTCAACTCTATCCACAAGGATTTTTCCCATGATTCCACTGCCGCGAAAATGCAACCCGAGAAGCAGTGCATTGGGCGGACTTAATTTCTTGCAATTAAGCGGTGCATTTTTTTAAAGTGACTCTTAAATGCAATTCCCATGATAAACCAACCATTGGTAGATTATCAAAAAAAAAAAAAAAAAAACCTAGAACTAAATTTAACATTCCATTTGGATATGTTTTCATTACATCTTTTGGGCCGCATTTGATTCTTGAGATCATCCAAAATTATAAACCATAGTAGTACCTAATCTTGCGTTTGACACATAAGATTGTTGAGCCTGCTGAAGAATAGTGGTCGACCCCAAACTGTTCATCAAATTAAGCATCATTTAAATTGGACATCTGCATGTGCAATAGAAAATCTCAACACTAAGATTAGGTGCAAAATTATTTAACTATCCTCTGCAACAATAATGTTTATACATATTGGGAAGTAGTTCTACTTGGCTCATTAATTATTTAATTTTTGTTTTCAGTCACTCTTATTAAACAATAAATTAAAATTGACGGAGATTATGACATACACCAATAAGGAATTCAATATTCTTCACAATCAAACAAGAATGTGAGGTTATTAATTTCAATCAAAATCTAAAAAATAATGTTATATATTCAATAATGTAAACTCTAAATATATAAAAAAACCATTTATTTAATAATATAGCATATCTTAAATAATTTATTTAAAGAACTGAATTTATTTAATAATATTAAATAGTTAACATATCTATTAATTCAATTATATATTTAACAATAAAAAATCTAAAACAATATTTAATATTCAAAATATTAAACAATAAACATATCAAAAAAATTATTTAATAATATTAAATAGTAAATATATTAATTGAGTTACATATTCAATAGTGTTAAAATAGTACATATATCTAAAATAATTTAATTGAATTATTTATTAATTGCAAAATAAAATAAATAAAAATTGAAAAAAATCCTAAAAATCTGTCTTCTTTCTCATCCCTTCACCACTAACCCCAAACATACATTCATCATCCCTCCTCCACTCACCCCAGACATACATATATTCCTTTCCCATCCCCACCCCAATCGGTCCCCAACCATAGCCATGGGCTCCATGCATGCAGCAGCTGCTGCTGCAATTTCCAGCGGTCGATAGCCATATCTGGCCACTTCTCATGGCTGAAATAACCATGGCAACCATGGAAGGTTGGGGGAGGATGGAGGTGGGGTGGGTGTTGGAGATGTATATATATATGTTATATTTATATATCTGTATATATAATATGTTACATTTATGTGCGTGTATATATATATATCTGTGAATATTAAATATGTTTTATATATTCCTTATATAGATGGGCTTTAGAAAATTTTAGTAATTTTATCAAGCGAGGTCAATTTTTTTATTTGATTTTTTTTCAATTTTTTGCCATTTTTCTTAATTTTAAAAGTTACGGGTAAAATGGATATTTCACCAGTTCTATGACATGTTAGTTTTAGGAAGTACTTATAATTTTATGACAATTGAAGATTTTTTTGTAAATAAGTTAAATCTTAGAAAGTCTAGGTAATTAAGTTTTAAAAATTATTCATATGCAGCGTATATTTGCACTGGAGGAAGAAATTCCTCTTAAAACAAGTGAGTGATTTGGTCGAGTTGAGATTTTTGCTTTTAGAATTGATTGATCCACTCCGGTGATTATAAGTGTTTATGTGCCATATTCGATCATTTCATATGTGGGTTTTGGCCTTGTATCAATGTGCACAGTAAATAAAATTAAGTATAGACAGACCATAGCTGGAGTAAATAAAGGTTACAATATTTAAAAAGAAGAGTAGATGACTTGGGCGAGCAGTGGAAGTTAGCCCATAAAAGATTAAATTAAAGTTATACAATATCTCGTATGTAATATGTATCGCCCTTGGATTACGGGTCACCTTGTTTCTCTCATGATGAACTATAATTGTGTGAAGAACCAAAAAATAATATAATTAAGGATAATAATAATAATTTGATGGGCCAAGTTAAAAGTATTATTTTCACCCATACTCAAATGGCCCAAATGCATCAAGACAACTCTACAATATGGATTAGGTCCACATGAGGTAAATTGGCCCACTAAATACTAATATTACCTAGAAAATACATATAGTACCCTCACTAAATAAAAAGGATCTACACAACACTTGAATGGGTCTCAATCAGGCCGCTCAACTTGACTCGCGATCTGGATCAATCTTGACTATCAACCCAACTTGGTGGGAAACACCCAGATCATGCCATATTAGCTTCCCATTTAGAATGACAAACTAGTATAAATACCCCATTTTACTCCATTTCTAAGATATGCATGTATTATCATTCTAACTTATTCTCTCTTATTGCTTTTTTCACCTCTCCACCATTTATATATTAATTTGAGTGTCGGAGGAGTCTTGCTGCGAACCCTCCCAGCGACCCCTAACGACCTTGCTTCTATTTTAAGCTCTTAGACCTGAGAACACTTGAAAGACCTATGACCCCGTGTGACCTTGGGCTCAAAGGATCATCATCGACCTCATATCATAATTGTTGGTGCTGACTCTATTTCTAGTCTACAAAGAATACTCAATTATTGAAGGAGATGAAAATAAAAATTTTCTTTTATTGCTTTCATGCGTAACAATATATATATGGTTGTTACGTGTGAAACCAATAAAAGAAATTGATGAAAGCAATAAAAGTAAAATTGTTCAAAATTAAAATTGTTCAAAATTGATGTGAAAGTAATTTCTTTTATTGCTTTCACACGTAACAACCACACACACACACACACACACATATATATAGACACACACACATACTAGCTGACTAGTGAGAAACTAATAACCAAGTCTTCATCTTCATAATTAACATAGAGCTTTCATTAATGGCTTCCTCAGATATGAAATATCCATGGCCATCAACTGTTAACGTGGCAAACTTCATATCCGTCAAGCCCAGCCTCCAAGATGAAGAAAGAACAAATTTCCACATTTGGAAAGCACAGATGGTTTGTCTGTTGGAGAGCCAAGGCTTGCTTGGTTTCATAAACGGCGAAATCCTTGAACCGCTGCCAACTAAGAACACCACTATTATTCCAGAGGATCAGAGTTCAAAACTTTTGGAGAATGTAAAATATGAACGAACACTCTGGAGGAGGACTGACAGGCTTGTCAAAGGATGGATTTTAGGGTCAATTGGGACAGATGCGCTTGGCCAAGTGTGGAAGTTGGATACTGCCAGGGAGGTTTGGTTAGAGTTGGAAAAGATCTTCAGTAAAGAAAAATCAGCAGCTGCTAGTGGTGGTAAGTTGTTTTCTTTTTCATCCACATACCATTAGTTTTTGGTTCCAACATATTTCTGTGCTTATGTTGGGCTTACCATTGCTGGGATTCAGTACCAATAAAAACAGTTTGAGACCCTATATTTCTACTGTATCCTTTATTTCACCCAATAAATAAGCATCAAGCGTATTATTTAATATATTTTTTTAAAAATATTTAATTGTGAATCATACACTTAATATGTATTTATGAAGTAAAATAATTGAATAGACAACATTGAAATAGAGAACTCAACATATCGTAAAAATATGATAAATTTCATTAATTGATTTGATAAAATCTAAGCAATTAATTTTACATGCTTGATTGACCACTTTCCTGATTTGATAGGGACCTTTGATTTAGTTTGATGCAAAAAATCAATTAATGAAAAGATTTTGGAGACCTTAACGACAAGACTTAGGTTAATGCGAAATAAAACACTTGTACTGTCTGTTTGGGTTGATTTTGCTCATCTCCAAGGTTGGTCATAATTAAATTAAATAGGATTCTGAAAAAATTCCCAGTTAGGTTACGTATGAAAAATGAATATGAGGAAGTGAGGGCTGATAAGGTACCTGAAATTACAAAATTAGGCTTAACAATGCTCTTATTTATTTTCCACCTTGCCTTCCAATTACACTTTATCCCTAAATGCTCAAGAAAAGACGGGTGAAAGTTGGCAAGGGGCCGGTTAGGCTAATTGGGCGTTGGCTTCAATATGATCATTTCATGTATACTTTGGTAATTCCGTCTCCTCATTAAGTGTGCTTTTTTAATTCAGTCTCCTAATCAAATTTAAACTATGAATCAAATCATTAATCAGCATTTGAATTCATGTTATACTAGATAACGAATTAGTATTATGATTTTGTTAACAAATTTCAACACTTCTTATATCTATATCTATATATATACTACCTATAAAACTATGAATAGGTACAGTTGTTTCTTCTTCTTCTTCTTCTTCTTCTTCTTCTTCTTCTTCTTCCTCTTCTTTCTTTTTTTTTTAATGTGAGGATAAAAATATCTCTCTTTAATAAAGTTATCACGTTTAATACACATGATTTAATGGTAATTGCAATCAAATTAAGTTATTTTTAATTTGACTCATAAAAAATAATAACTATAATTAATTAACTCAAGTCTTTCATCTTAAATAATGTATATACATCAAATGTATATCATTGAAATTTATTACATATGTTACAAATTAAATATATTTTTAATTAGAATTATACAAAATAATAATTATGCTAATATTAATTAAATAAATTTTCTACTTAGCATATTTAATTATATATTGAAATTATCATGTTTAATGCACATAGTTTATGGTCATTACAACCAAATTAAGTTTATTTATAATTAGACTCACATAAAATAATAACTATAATTAATTAAATCAAGTCTTTCCACTTAACAAATGTGTGTGTGTGTGTGTATATCAAATTTATATACATTATATTTATTAAATTTATTTAAAATTATGTATATTTTTAATTACACATGCAGAAAATAATTATATTAAAATTAATTAAATCAAAACTTCCTGTTTAGCAAATATAATTATGTATATTGAAGTGTATTCTTCTACCAACATATTTAATTGGGCTTATAGAAAATAGCAAATAAATCAAAATTAAGCAATTAAATTATATCCCCATCTAATGAGACTACTACTATCACATTCATTATATATAGTTGTGTGATAAGCTACAACTAAATTAAATTTATTTTAATTAGACTCATTGAAAATAATAATTCAATTGAAATTAATTAATAAAAATCAATTGATGAGGAAAAAATGATACTTCATAAATACATTTGTATAGTATTCTTTCTGCGCTCTCCTTCAAAAATAAGAAAAAAAATATTTTTTTATATATCAAAATATGTGTTCAATTCAAATGTATAGTAAATTTAAATAACAATGAACAAGAACAGAGTAAATCTTACAATAACATGTTTAATTGATGGGGGAAAAGAATGATATTTCATAAATGCAGTCATACA
Source organism: Jacaranda mimosifolia (assembly GCA_018894105.1). Classification (NCBI taxonomy): domain Eukaryota; kingdom Viridiplantae; phylum Streptophyta; class Magnoliopsida; order Lamiales; family Bignoniaceae; genus Jacaranda; species Jacaranda mimosifolia. The sequence goes on from CM032125.1 coordinate 10,144,360, forward strand.
AATATGGGTTCTTCCTAAAAACTTAAAAGAGAAAAATATAATTATATATTTTTAGGTGTCAAACTCATATGTAATATTATATATATATATAGTATGATAATAAAAAAGAATAAACTAAGTTTATTTAATTTTTTTATTTTTTCATTTATTTGTGTATTTATATAAATATATATATATATTTGAAATATATTTCGGTTAATTTTATATATAGCGATGTACACATTTTATTTTCTTAAAAACTAATAGCAAAAGATGCTTTCTAGTATCATAAGTTCGAAAAGACTTTTTAACCTTATTTATTTAAGTTAAAATATAAAAAGTAGGTCAAAAGAAAAAAAAATATGTAGTTGATAGCACTATTAGAAGCCGCGAAATAGAGTCAACTACAATTTTATTTCTTTAAATAGTTTTTTTAAATAAATTATTTTTCAATTAAAATAATAATGTAGCATTACTAACTCCTAGTAATTATTTTTAAAAGGCAGTAGGATAAAAATATATATAATTTATTTTTATCAAATAATCTTTTGAAGGATCAAACTAAATATTTTATTTAAGGCATGACAAATGAGGAAGACCTTGTAAAGACCAAGTTTTGCATGACTTAACTAATCATATGATAACATATATAGTTAGGCCTTATTTGCATGGTTTAATTGAGTATGATACATACCTAATCAAGCCTCTTTTAATGTTTGTTTCAATTGATAAAATCCCTTGATAAATTATAGGCCTAACATTATTTATTGTTACTTTTAGAAATGGATCAAAGGGGGGAATACTTGATTTTGTGTGATAAGAATTACAATGATCAAATAGGGCCTATCTTTTTTTTTTTTTTTTTTTGTTTATCTTATATCCAATTAAACCTTGTTCCTAAGAATGGGGAAGAATAAGAAAATTGTGAAAAACTTATTAAAAAGTATAAAGGATATAATATTTTAATTTATTTGTATATTAATCTTACAACCAAACATAAAATTAAAATATTCTATCCTAATGGGCTTAAAATGTATCCATTTGTCTTATATATCACTTCTAATCACATCATTCAAAGCAAAAGAGCCCTTAAAGAATACATTAACGACATAACAAGTATAATTCATCATTATATAATTGACTTGAATTTGGTCATATTTAATTAACATTTGAATTTTTCCAAAAAGTATATATTGTTGGATTGATATTAGCCATGAAATTCAAACTATTAAGCTTAAAAAATATTTATTCAATTTTAATAATACTATTAATATGACATAAAGAAAATGTTTTCAATCGATACATAAAATAGAATATCAATAAATATATTTCACTAGATAAAATATCACATTAGCCCGTACGTCTCTGTCCATACCATGCAACATATATACCTCCTAGGTGCGAAGTATATATTCCATTAAATACATAGTATCCAGTAGTAAAAATCCTTATTTTTTATATTGTTAGACATCAAATAATTAAAATATTATTTATTTCAAAAAATGAATTTCATTTAACAATTCAAGTATACATATAACATTAATAGTCAACATAATTCATAATCCAATTCTTATAGATTTATAAACTAGCAAACTTTTAAAGAAATAATTTTTACACTGTCTTTAGAAAAAAAAAGAGTTATAAAATAATATAATGTATTTATTTTACACAATGATATTTAAATATTAAAATTGACTAGAATTTAACTTTTGCTATTTTTGGCTTAACTAAGAAGAGACGAAGTGAAAAAAAAATCATTATAAATAAATAAAAAACATAAAAAGGTTTTTTTTTAGATTAAAAACATGTGGTCCATTAAAAATGTAAGATTAAATAAGTAATATAAATTCATTTATTTATCTAAATTTAGAAGAAACCAATTTATAAATTGCTATGATATATTTGAAACATATTTTTAATTTTATTTCATCAACTAACAATTGAAATTTATTGTTTAAAAAATCAAAAAGAACTTTTAAATTAACAAAAAATTAAAATTAAAATTATAGAATAACAACTGGAAAAAATTTAATTCATGAGAATGATAGATAATCAATTAAACAATAAAATGTTTAAATGTTAAGTTTTTTTAAGATATATTTTATCTTAGTCATTCTATTCAATTCATAGGTTTTCATTGTTCCACTTTTTAGTAAAGGGTTGTCAAAATGATAATGAATCGATAAATTTCTATCTTGAATCAATTATATGTTACTTTGATTTAGTATTGGATATTGTGATATATATTTAAACATCATCATTTATAGCTATTTAGAAAACTATCACCTATGTTTTTAGATACATGGATATAATTTTCTAATAATATTATTATAGCATATTTATTTTGACAATAAAAATGAGATAAGATGAAGAGGAACCATACTGCATTGAGTACTATAGGGAGACAAACATATATAAATAAAATTAAAGAGTCCAAGAAAATGAGAAAATCAATTAAATCATCGAAGGAAAAAAAAACATAAAAGTTAATAAATTAGCACATCTTTTTCAACGTACCATTGAATGAAAAAGGGTTAATTCATAAAGAATTCAATCATCAATTTTCACCAATTTATAGCTTCTAAGAGCATAAATGATTTCTTATCAATCAAAATATTAATAATTTTTCAATAACTATGTACTATATGATTTTTCAATAAGTATCACATATATGGACAAATATTGTCATATGCTAAAATTTTAAATTTTAATATCATTTTTTGATTAGGTTTGAGAATTTATAATCCTGTGTACTTAAAGACTCATGAATTAAACAAGGTACTTAATTACATCCATTGTAATGCTGTAAGATTTAAAAGTGCCTCGCACATTTCACTATGGCAATAGAAAAATTAAGATTTGCTTCAGTTTAAATGTCAAATGAATTGTATAAATTGTTTATCTCAATTCATAAGAAGTTATGAACTTTCGAAAAAATATTTAAGTCTTGAACTGCATACTCTCTTTTACTTCATTTGATGTGAAATTAGATAAAGAACTTGCATATGTAAGGGTGCAGTTATACTTTCCAAACACAAGACATGGTATATCATGATCTTTTAGGGTTAATTTTCAAACGAAAATAGAAATGGTAACTTTCAGGCATTTTCTGCCAAAACAGAAAATTAGGTTGAGAATAGAAAATACTAAAAGAATCAAATTTATCATAAGTAATTATGAAAAACTTATAAAATTTATGGAGATAAATTCATGCGTAAAAATTTTCAGAAGGTTATCTTATTATCTTCCAGTGAATGATATTCAACTCCATATCTTAAAAAACATAAAATTAGTTTATCAAATTGCTGCAATTTTAGTTGAAAAAGATAATCATAATATATCAATGGAATAAGATATTATTGTCCACACATGTTGAGGTCATAAACATAGAGTAATGCATTATTATGAATGTTACAACACACTATAATGTCCACTTCTTTTTTTAAGAGGTGATATAGGATGACACCTAAACATTCAGAAAAAAGTACCAAAACATCCAATTATGCAATACAAAAGAATGAATTTGTCTAGGTGACTCTTACAAGTAGTGCAACCATTGGTGGAGAATAATAAATAAGTTTATATCTTATTCTGTAGTTTATTCCATTGTTTATTACTCTTATATTGAAAAGATATATTTGTTTTTTTTTTTTTTTTGGTTATTAACATACAAAGTTTAATCAATGTGAAAAAATATCCGTGAAGCACTTATAACATTAAAAATTTTAAGTTTTGAACTCATGTGAATATGTATTTGTCTATTCCTTATTATCAAAATTTTAAATATTTTCATATTTGCAAATTATAATTTATTTATACAAAGATCAAGTTTCTGTTATCAACCCTACAACAATTCCTTCGAGAAAAAATATCTATTATTGGTTCTTCAACTTAATAACATAAAATTGGAAACTATAAGATTGATTACTATCGTCATAGCCTATCAAATTCGACATTTGAATTACAATAAAGAATTTTCAACATCTTTTAGTGAGGCTTCAAACAATATAGATATTAGTAATATACTATGTCTAGGACAAACATGTAAATTGGAATGGAAGGAAGCAAATAATGCAATAGGTCACATGCATGGTGCAAATCCCATAGAATAAAAAATATATTACCTTAAGTTATGCTTAAAATATGTTAGAGGCCAACATATTTCACAACTTCAAATGATAATTTATTTTTACTTTTTATTTGTCTATTTGATAAGCATTTGAATAAGATAAAAATACAAAATGATTTATAAAACAAACAAATGTAAAAAAGAAAAAAGAAAAAAAATACAACTCACGTGTGTTGGTTGTGCAAAATAAATAATGCAAACAAATAGGCAAGTGCATCTGTCGCAACAAGTAATAAAGTGATGAGAAGAGTGTTGATCCCATGAGAAACTAAATTATTTGCTTCTAATTGCTAATTTATCACATACTTGTTTTATTCAAATAAAAATCAATTATATAGGAATTAAAAACTAAACTAATAAAAATAAGAAAAAGTGTACTGATTAAGATTTTTATCAAGATACAAAAGCCTAGAATTATGATTTCATCAACCAAATAAGTTGATTACATAATTTTCTCCCTATGAAATTAATAATAGGTTATTAGTCTTGAGTCTTATACAATTACAGGGTTCTTCCGAACTACCTATGATCAAATCCCCAATTTATTCAATTCACTATATTCCTATGTGAATTAACTAAATTATGGATAAGGTTGTACTACTCAACTAACTCCCTAAGGCAAGCAGGTATATTCCTATATATCCTACTCACAAATTAATTAATTCATCAATTTAAACAATTAATCCTAAGGTCGTCTATTGTCAATCAATCCCTATATTCTCTTTTCCAAGACTCCTCTAGGGTTTAAAGATGCACTTAACTGTTGGATCAAACAATCAAATAGAAAAAACACACAATAGAAAAAATAAGCTTAAGTGCTACTAATTTTATGGAAGAAAATCATGCATCAATTTATTCAAAAGAATCCATCATAATCATAGAGTAACGAATTAGTTCATGATTGAGTTGTCAAACAAAACATGAATAAGATTGAACATCATTTCAAATCCATAATTAAAATTAAAATCAAAGGGAGAAGAAAAAACTCTATTCCTAGACAAATCAAATCTCCACTTTGTCCTCCTCCAAATCTCGAATTCTCGCAATACTTCTAATCTCCAGAATAGAAAATCCAGATCTCCCAACTAAGTGTCTGAAAGGCCTATTTATAACTGATTACGAAAATTTTCTAATTAGAATAGGACTCAAATAGATAAAAAAGACTCTTCTGCCCATCCTTGATTAGAATATGAGGTGTCGTCCTGCTAGCATTCCCACCAACTTGTGTCAATTTGTTACATTTTTGTAAGTTCTCCACTTATATTCCTGCAATTCCAAATTTTCATCAGTAAGCAAGGGAATTATTATTTTTTAAACAAGAAAATTATTTATTAAGTTCTAAATATGATATTAAAATTAATACGAATAGGGACTTAACCAACGCCTCCAAACTTAATACGTTGCTTGTCCTCGAGCAACACAAAGAAAAGACTCAAAGACACTCTAAGAAAAATAAATCAATACTAAAATGCAAGTAGGAAAACATCACTTCTTTCTGTTACTCTCAGAACTACTTCAAAGTTATGCTCGTAGTCAACCATAATTGTGATCTAATTTTACTATGCACAAATAAGCAGATACAATGTTCAAATGAATCCTCCGTGTATGTGTGTGATTTCTTTACAAGTAGTTACTGGCAATTCGGATTAATTTATGTACAAGTACAAGACTCTACTCTAATATTCCATATGCTTGCTTTTCATCTCTATCTCCATTAACATAGAATACACTCAATAAAGGATCGTTTAGGGCTTTCAGAGCTTGTAATATAGGCTTAGATAAAGGTAGAAAAAATATGGATAATACTGACTAAATACCCACAGCACTTGTTCATTATCACCTCTTAATACTCCTCCAAACTTATTGAACAGTACTTCTCAATTTCTTTCATTCTCCCTTTTTCAATTTTTTTTTGTGCTCATGCCACTATGCATGTTTTTGTTTTTGTTTTTTTTTTTTTTCATGAGGCCTTATCTACACCGTTTTTTTTTTTTTTTTTGGGTGGGAAGAAGAAAATCAAAGTCATGGGCACTATACTATTTATTCCCATATTCATAAGAAATTCAAATAGATCTAACAAGTAATTGTGGGATTTATTTGGTAGGACCATGTATTTAGGCTGGATATTGAGTTAGTTGACAAATGAAAAGGCTACTTTAAAAATAGGCTCAACAAGGAACCCTAGGGATATAATATTATTTGGTAGGCTTGAAAGGCTCAAACAGATCAAAAATGACCTAAGTTATTTCCCTTATTTGAGTGTTTTCTAGGATTTCGCCTCAATAGGGAATCAAACAAATTATAAAATTTAAAGTATTACATATGTTAGTCGTGCATAAATGTCTTCTAAATCAAACCAATAACTAAAAGTGAGAAAGTGAGTGCTCAAAAATATAGGACGTCACCCTAGCATTGCTTCAACTCAAAGTCAACAATTCCATCATCACACAACTATAATTTTCCACAAAACACAAAATTAAAAGAGTAATATCTACATTAATTCAAGGAGATTAATTTTTGTACACACAAAACATCGACTCAATTATTAAACTGTAATCAGAGGCAAAATAACAGAAAATAATGGGAAACAAAGGACTAAGAATTGACTCGTAGAGCATCCCCCAAACTTGAGAGGTACTTTGCTCTCAAAGTACTAATACTATCATGACAAAGTAAGAAGATAAGAAGAAAATAATAGACACTAATATGAAAAAAAATAAAAAAATAAAAATGAAAATAAAAATAAAAATAAAAATAAAGAAAAAGAAAAGAAAGAAAATACGCCTTGATCAATCGATGGAGTCATCATCATTCTCGACCTCTGGGGGTGGAATTACAATAGCAATGTAAAGATGTAGTGATGGTGGGAATTAAAAGTAAAATTACCCTTAATAATACCTAAAGAAAATCAAGAAATTTCCATCAATACAATATCCAAAAATTTAATTCAATTGGTATCCAAATATCCACAACTTCACCTCAATAATCAATTAATTATTTATTGAATAATCAAAAATAAACAGCCACTAAATTTAAATTATTCAACAAATAATCAAACTAATTTTAATCTCTCAAATCAGTAAAATAGGCCTTTATAAATGGGGAAAAAAACTAGGAATTTAAATCAATCTAAAATACTAATATATCTAAAATATTCTAAAGAGAATAATGACGATGGTGGTGTAGATGGGTTTGTTTGGGAAAAAGAAAATTAATAAAAGAGTAGAGGAAAAGAAAAAACAAAATAAAGAAAAAAGAAAAGAAAAATAGATTTTATGTGGGGTTGACGTTGGGGGAGGGGGGTGTTGGCGGTGAAGGTGGTGGATTGCTTATTTTTGTTCGTTTGTTTCAATTTTTTTTTGGGAGGGGGGGTGGGTTTTTTCACTTGGCTAGCACAAGTACTTGGGTGTCCAAGTTTTGTGACCCGTGAAGGGGCATGGTGGGCCTAATTTTTTATTTGTTTTTTTTTTAAATTGCAAAAACACCAAATATCAACCAAAAAAAATTAAAAAAATTAAAATTAAACAAATACCCAAAAAAATAAATAATAGAAAAATGAAAAAGCAATTAAAACTTAGGTTGCCTCCCAATAAACGCTTAATTTATAGTGTTCGGCTTGACTTTTGGGCTTCACTTGATGTTGGTTAAAGTGGTTGTGGATTGTTGATGATCAAATCACTTTTCAATTAGTGTTTGATTCTTTTCCTGTTCACCTTAAACTGCCTTCTTGAACCAATTTCTTCCAACTTCATCATACCATGTGGGAGGATTTCAATTTTGCGAAATGGCCTCAACCATCGTTATTTTAGCTTTCCTGATAAGCACTTAAAATGGGAGCTATAGAATAGTACCTGTTCACCTGGCTCTAATTGGTCTTTCAAAATTTTGTGATCACTCTTATATTCAATCTCTCATTTATATGACTTGGCTTTTTTATTTACCACACTAACTGCAAAGCACTTGTTAATGTCCTTAGGAAAATCAAATGCTTTAAACACATTAAATGTTACCTTTTCATCTTGGATCCTCAAGCATTCATTCACCTTTTTGCACATCTATTATAGTCCTACTTGTGGCCAAGAATAGTCTCCCAAGGATGATTGGCACTTCAGTATCCTCATCCATGTCCAACACAATAAAATCTGCAAGGAAAATAAATTGATCAACTTTTACCAATACATCTTCAATTATTCTTGGGATACTTAAATGTTCTATCCACAAGTTGCAAGGTTATACTAGTTGGCTTGATCTCTCCCAATCCAAGTCACTGGTAGATAGAATGTGGCATTAAATTTATGCTTGCTCCCAAGTCGCAAAGTGCCCTTCCAGAAAATTTAGTACCAGTTTTGCATGGTATGGTGAAACTCACAGGATCCTTAAGCTTTGGAGGTAACTTCTTTTAGATGATTGCACTGCATTCCTCTGTGAGAGCCACTATTTCAAATTCACTCAAATGCCTTTTCTTAGATAAAATTGCTTTCATGAATTTCACATAACTTGGCATTTGTTCTAAGGCTTCAGCAAATGGAATATTTATGTGGAGTTTCTTAAAAAGCTCCAAAAATTGTTGAAATTTCATGTCCAACTTTTGTTTCTTAAGCCTTTGAGGAAAGGTGGAGGTGGTCTAATAGGATTAATTTCTTCAATTTTCTGCTTCTTATCCTTTTCCTTCTTAATTGGTGATTCTTCTTCCAATTCCTTTGAAGATGGAGAGACCTTTTGAAATTCTTGCAACTCTCCACCATTCCTCAAAGAAACAACATTGCAATATTCCTTGCCTTCTCATTTAGGATTTATCTCAGTATCACTTGGCAAAGTTTCTTGCTCTCTCATACTTAATGCAATGGCTAGCTGACCCATTTGTGTTTCTAATGTTCTGATTGAAGCTGATTGACTCTGAATTGCTGCTTTGGTTTTTGTCATGAACTGCATAAACATTTCCTCTAATAATGGCTTCTTTTCTTTAGTTGGTGGCTTTATTTGTTGCTGGAGGCCTGGTGGTGGAGGTTTAGGGGCTGAAGTTTATCCTTGGTTATTGCTCCTAGAAAAATTGGGGTATTGTCTCCACCTAGGATTATAAGTATTTGAGTATGGATTATTTTGATTCCTGTTGAAGTTTCCAACAAACTGCACTGATTCCAAAGTATGCTAACATTGAACACTTGAATGCGCATCTCTGCAAATATCGCTAGTAGTAAATTGGCTCTCTACTGCTTGAACTTGCTGCATTGGTTGGGTTATAATGCTTGCAAGTCTGTCCATTTTCTTTGCTAAAGCTTCTAACTGTGCAGTCAAAGATGTAGTAGCATTTACCTCACAAATTCCAGCAGCTTTCTTTGATTGAGATAATGTCTCAGTTGGCCACTGATAACTGTTTGCCGCCATCTCTTCAAGTAACTCAAATATTTTTCCAATCTTTTTCCTCATAAGTGTACCTCCTATAGGAGCATCAATTATTCCTCTTGTTTGTGCAGTCAATCCATTGTACAATGTTTGAACTTGAAGCCACTTTCTCAATCCATGATGAGGGCATTTTCTGACAACTCCTTCTATCTTTCCTATTCCTCATAAAATGCTTCCTGAGATCAAATTGGACAAAGGAAGTAATTTCATTCTTCAACTTAACTATTCGTGATGGTGGGAAAAACATAGCCAAGAATCTCTATGTTAAATCCTCCCAAGTGGCAATGAATCCTGCAAGCAAAGAGATAGCCAACTATTCACTTTATCCTTTAGTGAAAATGGAAACAACCTCAATCGGATTGCATCATCTAAAACTCCATTATACTTGAAGGTATCACTAATCTCCGAAAAATTAGTTAGATGAGCATTCAGATCTTCTGTTGGAGACCCCCGAAACTGGACTGAACTTTGTATCATCTATATATGATAGTGGGCTTGATCTCAAAATTATTAGCTTGAACAAATGGTCTAGGGATTCTTGTCTGAAAGCCCTAAATATGCGGGATAACTTAGTCCCTCAAATATTCATCTTCCTCTGCCATTTCTACAGTACCCTCATTTGCTCAATAAAATAAAATAAAATAAAATAAATAAGTGAAAAAATTGAACTAAAACTTGGTTGGTTGTGCAGAATAAATAATGCAAACAAATATGCAAGTGCATGTGTCACAACATGTAATAAAGTGATGAAAAGAGTGTTGGTCCCACGATGAACTAATTTATTTGCTACTAATTACTAATTTATCACACACTTGTTTTATTCAAATAAAAAGCAATTATATAGGAATTAAAACTAAACTAATGAAAATAAGAAAAAATGTACTGATTAAGACTTCTATTGGGATATAGAAGCCTAGAGTTATGATTTCATCAGTTGAATAAGTTGATTACATAATTTTCTCCCTATGAAATTAATAACAGGCTATTAGTCTCGAGTCTTGTACAATTATGGGGTTCTTCTGAATTACCCACAATCAAATCCCCAATTTATTCGATTCACTATATTCCTATGTGAATTAACCAAATTATGAATAAGGTTGTACCACTCAACTAACTCCCTCAGCTAAGCAAGTATATTCCTATCCTACTCACAAATTAATTAATTCATCAATTTGAACAATTAATCATAAGGCCTTCTATTGTCAATCAATCACTAAATTCTCTTTTCCAAGACTCCTCTAAGGTTTAAAGATGCACTTGACTGTTGATCAGACAATCAAATAGAAAAAACACAAAATAGAAAGAATAACCTTAAGTGCTACTAATTTCATGGAAAAAAAAAATCATGCATCAATGTATTCAAAAGGATCCATCATAATCCTAGAGTAATGAATTAGTTCATAATTGAATTGCCAAACAAAACATGAATAAGATGGAACATCGTTTCAAATCCAGAATTAAAATTAAAATCGAAGGGGGAAGAAGAAACTCTATTTCTAGATGAATTAGATCTCTACTTTGTCTTCCTTCGAATTTTGAATTCTCATGATACTTCTAATCTCCAAAATAGAAAATCCAAACCTCCCAACTAAATGTCTGAAAGGCCTATTTATAACCGATTACAAGAGTTTTCTAATTAGAATAAGACTCAAATAAATAAAAAAACTCTTCTGCCCATCCTTAATTAGAATATGAGGTGTCATCCTGCTAACATTCCCACCAACTTGTGTCAATTTGTCCCCTTTTTGTGATTTCTCCACTTATATTCCTGCAATTCCAAATTTTCATCAGTAAGTAAGGGAATTATTATTTTTTAAACAAGAAAATTATTTATTAAGTGCTAAATATTATATTAAAATTAATATGAATAGGGACTTAACAATGTGCATTGCACGTGTGCACCTTTCTAGCATAAAAAAAGGGGAGAAAAGAGGAAGTGCCAAGGCACACAAATAGGCATCTCCTTAGGAATTGGTAAGGAAGTGTTTGTGTTGTGAATTGAAATATGTTAAAAATAAAGATCCTTTATTCTTCATTCACCTAAGTAGATTTCTAATATTGGATGTTGCATATAAAAGAAATTAATGTAGTTAGTTATACTTTCCTAATATGCATATTCAAATGCAAACATATAGGAAAAGGATTTGAAAAAGTATTTGCCACTACATAGAGCTGTGCTGCCGAGGAATTGGGAGACAACAAAATAAATTTTTTGCAATGATCGTGGGGTAATTAAAGCGAGTATTTACCTCATCAACAAAACAACACTGCACACTGCCATTGGGACTGGAAAAATAATTTGTTTTGTTGAAAATTTGGTGGCAAAGATGCCCCAAGAATCGATAGCTACCATGGATAATATTGGTAACACTGCTTTACACATCGCTGCAGTTGTTGGCAACAAAGTAGCAGCATATATTTTAGTTACCAAAATGCCAAGGTTACCCAACATCCCAAGCCACAATGGTGAATATCCACTCCAGATTGCAGCTTTATATGCACAAAGAGACATGCTTGAATATTTGATTTTCATCACCAAGTATGATGCTGGTCAAAACCCATATGCTGATATGGCAGGGCTTAGACTTCTTCTTTATATCATTGATGCTGAATTTTTTGGTAAGCAGATGTGTACCTTCGCTCTTAAATTGTGGTTTTGAATGAGCAAAATTATTAATTAATGGTTCTGACAGACATTGAATTATACTAGGTGAAGACGTACCCTGATTTGCCAAGACTGAAGCTTCTTTTAGATAATACGTCTACTTTGAGAAAGATTATTGCAAAGAAGTCTATTTCTTTTAGTGCTAGGAACTTCAACTTCTGGCAACGATTATTTCCTTCGGTAAGTTTGTCCAGTAATATAAATCATATAATATATATTAAAAAAAAAAATATGAAAATTTTCAAATTTTGTAGAGGATATGTAGATTTGTTTTATCACACATGAAGTTTAATTTTTCTGATTAAGTATCATATTCATCTTGCCTTGAAGGTCTTTTTGTGGAGACTATATTCAACCCTCAGTTTAGAAATGGTTGCAACATAGAGAGCATGGCTTAGAATTGCCAAACAGGTAAAGTAATTTTTTATCTTCATTCTATCAACTTCTTATTTGAAATACTTATAGTCCCCTATGATGTCATTGATGGTTAATCCAGAAATTCCTTTTAGAAAAACAAAATATGCTCATACGGCATCAATAGATCTCTCTTTTTAGTTTGTTTAACAAGTGAATTTTATTCCTCGGCTTACATACTCGAGAACTTGTGCCACATTATCATATGTTTTATTCGTAGTGTTTTCCTACCAAATAATCAGTTTCAAAATCTTGTTAACATCGGTGAGCATATATATTGAAAAAGTAGATCTAAGAATTACATCTCTGAAACTCTTTAATTGACTCATTCCCATGTAGAAAATATATCGTTTCGTATTCCTGTTTTGGTCTTATACTATCTCCTTCCAACAATGGTTTCCCATCACCCTATCTAACAAAAATGTGTTATGCGAATATCAAAATTTATAGTGTTGCAATAAAATATAATTATATTATTTTTTCTGGTTTATAATAACTCTAGATTATTTTGGATAATCCAATTCCCAACTTGTAAACTCAAACGTATTAAAAACAAAATAAAATTTGCCTCTAGTAAAGCATCTCTCCATTTTCTAATTTCAATGGTCGTTTTTCCCCTTTTGCAATGTTACAGAGTTTGCATGCCAAGCTATGCAAGTTTTTGGATGGATTAGGTAATAAGTTCTTCAATTTCATTGAGATTTGAGACACACATGCTCACAATCACATACATACACATTATCATTGAGATTTGAGACACACATGCTCACAATCACATACATACACATTAAATGGGCTGGTGCTGGACTGTGTGAAAGTCCTTAGAGCACAAAATTCGGGGAAAAATGAAATTTTGGTCTTTTAACTGCTATCAAATTGCCACACAAAATGCCGGGAAAAATTGCTGCACTTATTTTTAGCACAAAAAGAACAGAAAACAAAAAAGAAAAAAACAAAAAATAGAAAAAAAGAACTCAAAATGCATTTCTCTATCTTTGGGGAAAACTTACCGACTTCTCTATCTCTATCTCTTCTCTCCCTTATTCAACTATTTTTGTGCTACATAAAGCTTCACCTTTTTTGTCATTGTTCATTCTATTACATCATCAAGATGCCATCCCAACCTATTGGACCGATATCTTGGGTCTTGTGGTTGGTGATTTAGTCTTAATTTCATTATTTTCAGAGAAATTGTTAGTGAATTTAATTCATGGTTGTCCTAGATACAAGGTTTATGTTTTCTTTTTTGGGTAATTTGAGGATGAAGAATCTTGTAACCCTAGAATTTGAGGATGAAGAAATTAATTGATGATTGCCCTAGAATCTTGTAACTGTATTTGGATGAAGAACATGATATAATATATCTTCACCTACAAATAGGAAGAGATGTAACCGTAAATTTTGTTCTTAGACCTTTTGTTCCTTATCTTTTTTTTCTCTTGCTTTTAGATTAAAAAAAACGAGTGCAACAATTGTTTCCTAAATCACATTTCCAAATCTAAGATTTAGTTAAAATTTAAGTTGATGTAGCAAATGATATGGTATCTAAGCAAATATGCCTAAAAATGCCCAAATTTTTGGTTCAATTAGAGATGTTGGATATATTTTGGGCTTAATTCCAAATTAAGCGATATCGAAAGGACTAAATTTACAAATAAATAGACTAAATGAATGGCAAAGTTGAAATAATGGACTAAACACATAAGCTCCGCTAGAAAATGTCCATTTAAAAATTTCATAATAGTTAAAGGACCAAAATGCATCCCCCCAAAACCCTCACATAAGATCAAAACATGGGAGATGGCACCATTTGCTGGTCATAAGAAGGCTTCAAAAGTATGCCACTATTTCTTAAATATAGGTTATGTATGGCATGCTTCCTTTTCTTCCTTTGATGTGGTCAATGATACACACAAATTTGGTTAACTTGTTTGGTTTTACAGTAAGCTTAGTCTCAATAATAATCTTCAGATGAAATTACTTAAGCATAGAAAATGCTTTGAGTCGGAAGACTGGAAATGTTTGAGGGTAGGAGTTAGAAAATCTCTTAAGCGTAGAGTTAAAAGGAATGTTTGATTTCGTGAGCATAGAAAATATATTTATTATGACTACCGATTTAACTTGCAATACAAGAAAAATGTTAGGGAAGCTTAAGTACGCTTCAATTGACAACGTTACTTAATTGTACTACACTTTCTTATAGCATAAACAATGCAGAAAACTTCTAGTAAACAATGCATAAACAATGTAGAAAGGTATTAGAAGTACCCTACAAGTTTGCTCTTTATTAAAATACTAGTATTATATGCATTCATTTTGGGTTTTAGGTAGAAGACATTCTCAATTTACCCTTGACATTCTAAAGCTTCTTCGATTTCAGGTCTAATAAAGAGCATCAAGGATAAGAAATTGCTAAAGTTGCAAGCTTTAGAACTCGTGAAAATTTTGTGCAAAGAAATTGAATTACTCAGTTTTGCGAAAGCTAGAGACATTTATTTTGACGCCATCATGCTAGCAGCAAAATTAGGGATCCATGAGGTTGTTTAAGAGATTATGGAGGCTTTCCCAAGTGCTATTTATTGCATAGAACCTAGTTCCAACCAATATATCTTCACGTGGCAGTCGAAAATCGCTCTGAGCATGTCTATAATCTCGTTTACCAAATGAGTGATTATAAACACTTATACTCAGGTTTACGAGACTCTAATTGGAACAACCTATTACATTTGGCTAGGAAACTTGGGCTATCTAACAAACTCAATGAGATATCTGGTGCAGCTCTCTAAATGCAACATGAATTACAATAGTACAAGGTAACAAATTCTCATTCGTGCTGTATAATTCATTCCCTTTGACTACTATGCTTTGTTGTATAACTCATGTGTGCCACAATCACCCAGCCCCATCCCCCAATCCCTCCAAGTTTTTCCATTTCGGTTGGGATTTAAGAATCTTGATTGAGCCATACTAGGCCAATGCAGTTCACATAATCAACCATAGAGAATGGATTATATGTGGTTGTACTATTCGCACTATTTCAAGAATCTTGATTGTGTCGTACTAGGCTAATTTAGTTTTGCATGATGTAAAAAATGAAAATTGTCAAAATGAATCCTATACCTAGTACACTTCTTCCAGTGATAATAATAGTAAACTTCTTGCGTAGTACCCTGAGGTCATAGCTATGCTACAGTTATCTTCGTATAACTACCATTACACAAGAAAACGAATACTAGACATAGCATAAAGATTAGTCTTTCTTGTTTTCTCATTGGCCACTAACTATTGCACAGGAAGTGGAAAAGTTTGTTCGTCCTCATTCTAGAGAACAACTAAATCGTTATGGAAAATCTCCCAAGATGGTTTTCACAGAGGAACACAAAATCTTGAAAGAAAAAGGAGAGAAATGGATGAAAGATACGTCCAACTCATGTATGATTGCAGCAGCTCTAATTGCTACAGTTATGTTTGTTGCCGCTATTACAATACCAAATGGCAATGACAACAGTAGTTGCTTGCCAATCTTTTCAAGAAATGGTACATTTATAGTATTTGCTATTGCAGATGCTATCTCTCTCTTTGCATCAGCTACTTCTCTGTTGATGTTCTTGGCCATCTTGACATTACGTATGCAGAAGAAGATTTCTTGTATGTTCTACTAAAGAGATTAATAATTGGTCTTGGCACCCTTTTCATCTCCATAATGTTTATGATGGTGGCCTTTAGTGCCACTCTCTATCTTGTGTTTGGGCGAAATCAGGCATGGGTCATTGTTCCAGTGATTGCACTAGCTTCTTTGCCAGTCACTTCATTTGTGCGATTGCAATTCCCCCTTATGGTTGATTTGATTTATTCAACTTATGGCCCTGGCATTTTTGGTAAACAAAGTAATCGTCCATTCTATTAAGATTAGGCCATTCATGTTAAGAAATACGCCGAATCTCTCTCTCTATTGAAGCTTCGCCCTACCTTGGAAAAATTTCTATTAACAGAAACTTCCATATTTTGGGTATTAATTTTCTGTATATTCTAAATGTAGGACTGAATAGGGAAAGACTCAAACTTTTCTACCGTTTTAATTGTTTGTTTTTACTTAATGTTATGTAGATATTTTGCAATCGTTGATTTACGAACAACTAAATCTTAGACAAAATATATTTGTTTTAATAAGTATATAGTTCCATTCAAACAATTTGATATTTTTTTTGTTTTATTTTGAAAGCCTAATTTATCCTTTGTTTAATTTTTTTTTTCAATCTTAGATATACCCTTGTTTTAACAAAACAAATAAAAGTTTTGGATTGTTTTGATTTTACATATTCTATAATACTAAATAATAAACATATCTAAAATATATAACTAAATTTAATTAAATTTATTTGTTAATTAAGATAAAAATTAAAAATAAAAATAAATTTAAATCTATCATCCTAACAATATAATTTTAATTGATATCCACAATAATGTTAAAAAAATATTTAAAATAATTTAATAAATTTATTTAATAACTAAATATAAATTAAGTAAAAAATTTTAAAAATAAAAATTTAAAGTTATCATTTTATAACAATAAATTTAATAATTTTAAATATATACTTAACAAGATTGAAATAAAAAATATATGTAAAAGAATTTAATTAATTTTATGTATTTACTAAAAATAAAATAAGCAAAAAATTAAAAACAAAATAACAAAAACAAAACAAAAAGAAGAAAAATCTTCTACTTCCCCAGCTGCAGCCAAGTTGACCATGGCCAGTGGCCACTTGGCTAGGTTGGTGGCTAGTGGCCAACAACCCAGCTAGCCTGGCCATAATGGTTCCGACCGCCTGGCCAAGCGGCACTAGCCATGGATCACCGCCAACCATGGCTGCCGGGTTTTGGTGGGTGGGTGGCGTATGTATCTATACATATATATGTACCTTTTTTTATAGAAAAAGTGGGATATAGATGTATGTATATATGTATGTGTGTGTCTAATACACATGTATATATACATATAAATATTTATAATTTTTTGAATACATATTTGAAAGAGGATTGCCATGTTATTTAATTTTTGTGTTTTAATTAATTTTGTAAATTTTTTAATAAGGATTAATTTTTTTTGTTAATTTCAAGAACAATTCGTAATTATAAATTTTAGGATTACTATAATTTAGTTGATTAATAGGTGGGTACTAAAATATATATAAATAAAAAATATTACATAAAATATGGAAGAGATTAATAAAATTATATGCTAAGTAAATGATTAAATAAATAAGAAAGGGTATTTAGGGTATTTGATCTAAAAAAAGATAATTTTTTAAGTTTTGCTTTGTTTTCTTTATTAAAAACAAAATCACAATTGGCATAATACAAAGTGATTACATGATAATAAATAAAACAAATCGAATAGGACTATAGAAAATCTCAAAAGACCCTGCCTATGTCTCCACAAATAAGTTTAATTTGTTAATA
The DNA here is from genome assembly GCA_018894105.1 of Jacaranda mimosifolia. NCBI lineage: Eukaryota > Viridiplantae > Streptophyta > Magnoliopsida > Lamiales > Bignoniaceae > Jacaranda > Jacaranda mimosifolia. Next base: position 10,162,413 of record CM032125.1, read on the forward strand.
CTAAAACCATGTTTTCGTTTATTATTTATAATTAAATTATTTTATTTCTATAATTAACACTACAAGAAAAAAATAGTGATAATATAATAAGTGATATTGTAAAATAGTGATAAAAGATTTTGTGTTGTCATCCTAATAATTTCTACAAACTTAATAGGGAGAAAATTAGTATTCAAGTTACCATCCTTGATAATTTAGAGACAATAAAAACTATTACTAATTTTTATTGTGATTATAAATGTGTCATTAATTATTAATGGTGAGAACATAATTCTTGGCACTATTATTAAGTTATATAGTGACAAATCAAAAGTTTTTGTCACAAAAAAGAGTATCATTCTAGTGGCAATATGTAACGCCCATACTTGAGATAACACCTAAACTGAGACACCATTCAGTTCAATATTAAAATTGAACTCAAAATACAAATCAATAGGCCCATAATCAAACATTTCAAGTTTATCAGAAATAGCAGCGAATTCCAACTTAAATAAACCTGTAACATACAACACATATACTAAATACATACTACAAAATCTCAAATTCAATCTTAACATAAGCAGCGGATTCAAACTTAACTAACTCGATAAACCATTAAGTACATACCATAATTCACTTTATATCTAATAAAATATTTATATGCCTTAAATCAACATTATCAACATAACATGTCACAACATCTAAAGTCCATGCTTAGCATTCAGGTGATTCTATATATACATTCAACACCTTATCTATTACAAAATATACTCCTATCCAGCCTAGAGTCCAAATTCTTCACTTAATTCCTGTTTGAGAGGGGATAAGTCCAAAGGACTTAGTGAGGGATAACTGTAAGCATAAGTAGAAGGGATCTGTTGAGGAAGAATCAACTCAACAGATTGTAAATCAATAGTCAAGTAGAACATATCAAAATACGATCAGGCAGTCAGGAAATAATCAAACGATCATATATCAATCCATCAAACAAATCATCAATCGAGGCAATCCAACAAATCATATCAAAATAATCATATCAGTCCCTTATTTATGTCATTCCGAACATAACGGCACATCCCACTTTACAGCTGGGAACAACATATTGGATCATCCTAAGCTTAACAGCTAGGATCAACACAACGGATCGTCCCGAAACTTAATAGTTGGGATCAACATATCGGATCGTCCTGATCTCCACAGTTGGGATCAACATATCGGATCGTACAAATCAACAAATTGAACATACTTCGAACATGACAAATCAAACGGATCAATACCAATGGATAACAAGAATTCTGGGTGCCATAATGGATAAGAACGAACTTATCAGAGTACAGGTAAGAACTATCCCTCACAAGGGTATACAAGTCAGCAAGTAGATAACAAACAAGAACCCAAGCAAATACAGATTTCAATAAACACAAGCAGGTACAACACAAGCACATTTAACCCTCACAGGGTTTTTCTACCAGAACAAATAGAATAATCAATGCCAAAGTGGCAGACCCTTACCTCCGCATTCTCAGAAAAGCTATCGATGCCTACTAATCTGCGGGACCCACTTCGTTGTTACCTAACCAAAAAGAATATTTATAATCAAAATCCATACTTAATCTTATTAGTCACAATTATACCATTAATAATCAAGAATCACTAATTTACTTATTAATACGGTATTTTAAAGTTTAAACAGTACTATCGGCCCAAAATAGCTAATAAAGTCGTTATGACCAAAATAATCCCGGTTCCTAATTACATATCAAATCTCATAATTTCATCCCCAATCAATAATAATAGTCCAGTTATCTTAATTAACCCATTTCTTGCCACTTAAATCCCAAATCCATAAAGTTAGGGTTTTCTCTTCTAATTAACTCGATAATATCCAACATTTCATAAAATAGTATAATCTAGCTTGACTAAACTCATATTGGCACATGCATATACCAAGTCTTAGTCTCATAACATCTCAAATTACCCAATTATCAATTCTCAAGTTCCAATTTCATAAAATCATAGATTAATCACTTAATCAACTCCATTAATCCTAACGTTACATAAAATAATACACATTCGGGCCCACTAGCTATACTATAGTCCATGCATGGGGAAAAATATTCCATATCATATCACAACTCTTCATTCTTGGCATATTACAACATCCAATGAAAATAACGGTATTTGCATGTATATACATATATACAACTTCCTTTCCTTTACCCAAGATCCTACTATCGAGGCGCCAAAATCACAAACCAATTGTACGATTTTGTTCGTCGTGTCAAGGGGAGAAAACTGTCATCCCGCTACCAGAGACAATATCCAATACTACCAAAATAAGCGTTTTAGCTTAACAAATCTAATGCCCAACTCAATTTCAGCCTTTGCTCCCAAATTGCCCCCCCAATTTCAACTCCAATCTCCTGGAGCCACCACTCACCTTCGTGAGATTTTTATCCAATTTCTCTTTCATCGCCAGCTCAATCTTCAATCTAAAACTATCCTTACAACCTTTGAGCTAAAATCTTCAAAACCCACTACTCACTTTCAAGCTTCAGTCGCTGGAGGTTGGAAACCCACCAAGTTCTGCCGTGAGTTCACTTCAGCCTTGATTTTTCCGCAACTCACCGATGGATTCAGGGAAAATAGGGTATGGCTTTGGTCGTGGGAGTGAAGGGAATAGATTAGGAAATGGGCATTGCCGGAAAAACTCACCGGAGAGAGAAGAGAGTGGTGCTTTGGTGAGGAAGATGATGAAATGGGGGAAAAAATGTAATTTCCATATATATAAATCAACTTCTCTTGATTTACCAATTGACCCCAAAAGTTTCCTTCAGTCAGCAATTGGGTCATCCAAAATTCCTACAAACTTCAATTCAGCCCTAAGAAATAGTTAGTGATAACTTTGACACCTTTAACCAAAAATTATAGCCATGCAACCCCAAAACTTTCAAGATATGGTCCAACAAGTTTCTAAAAATTGCAAATTTACCCCAAAACTTTTTAAAATTTTGCAATTAAGTCCTTTTCATTTTATTTTCAAGTCCTAAAATCCGACCAATCAAAATCTCAATTTCTGAATTCTTATTTTTTTGAAATACCAAATTTCAGGGATGTTACAAACCTTCACACTTAAAAGAATTTGGTCCTCAGATTCTCATATGATTACTGTTCCAACTGCCATAAATATGTAGATTCGGTTAGTCAATCTACATTTATTTTTATTACATTCTACCAGAATTACTCCTTCAAGTCTCGATGCATTTTCATGCCTCTCGAATGCATGGTGTCTCTTGACTTGTGCGCCTCACTAGCTAACTTTTTTCCATTTCTTTCGGCACACATATTTCTTACAGAACAGAAGGACATCTTGATTTTCGATATTGTACTCAGATCTCCAAAAACTTCCAATCTTTCCTTTAGTTTTAACAATCCTATATCTTTGAGTTAGGGCTCATCGTATTTCATCCTATGATTTGGACTGCACTTATCTCTGTAATCCTACTCGTTGTATTAATTTTAGCTCAGCACTTGTTCTTAGGCTTTCTGATGCTTCTGCTCCTAGTTAGTGAGTCATCCTAGCTTTTTGGCTCAAGGTATTGGCAACTACATTCGCCTTTTTGGGTGATAGGTGATGGAGAAATCGCAATTTCTAGAATTTTCATCCATCAGTGCTGTCTCCTATTCAAATTCTCATTCTGGTCAAATGGTTGACCTTTCTGAGTTAATTTAGCCAACATATCAGCAAATTAGAAAAGTTCTTTACAATCTTCAATAATAGCCGAAAAGACACAAAAAAATACAAACTTCTATCACGTTTTTCGATCTCTTCCAGTGAATTACTGTCTCTATCTTAGAGGGATCAATCCTCTACCCCATCTTCAATTATCATCTGGCAATCCCAACACATGGTGTCTATTAGTAACCCTATTTCTAAGGTGTTCGAGCTTTTCTACTAAACCATTGTCTTAGATTGCATATTTAATTCGGAGAAATGCAACAAGTAATAGAATGCAAAACACCAAGATCATATATATGGCATTATTATAGATTTCAGAGATAGAAACCGTACTTCTTACCATCTTAGTAGGATCTGGTGCTTCTTTTCTTGTCAGGGCATATACGCAAGCTCATATTTTTGGCCTCCCATTAGCTTTCGCTACTTGCTTCCCTTTTTCTGCAGGTGTTGTGCCTTTTCTTTTGGGGCAATCTCTTAGGAAGTGCTGGTCGCTACCACAACCTACGCATCTACCCTACTTCTTCCAACATCCAAACTTGTCATGGTTAAATTCTCCACAAAATCCATATTATTTTCGAGCTATTCCTTGAGCTAAATTTGCAGTCTCACCAGATTGAAGGGCTCGTTGGACAGTATTTTCAACCTGGAGTCTCAATTGCTTTTTTGCAATAACACTGCTCCTCAAAGCATATCTTTTCCTTGTGGCCCTTATTCTAAATTTTTTGAATTTCTTGCAGTTCTGACTCAAGTTGCAGTGCTTTGCTTACTGCCGAATTGAGATGTGGCAAGTCACAAATGACCAAGCCTTGCCTAAGCTCTGGCCATTGCCCTTGTAAGAATCGTCAAACCTATCAACCTCCATCATCTTGTATGTAGGGATCATATTGCATCAGTTGGCTAAAAGTAGCCTCATACTAACTTATAGACTTTGCCCCTTGTACAAGGTCCATAAATTCCCTTTCTCTGGCCTATTTCACCACTTCTGGCACAAAGTTGCTCATGAAGTCTCGAGTGAAATTCTCCCAAGCTTGGCGGGCTCCTTCAGCCGTCCATCTTCGATCAATCATTTTCCACCAACTCCAGGTGGAACCTTCCAAAAAGAATGCGGCAAATCGAACCTTTGTTCATCCGAATAACGCAGTATCTCAAAAATAACCTCTAAATTCTCGATCCACTCCTCAGCCTTTCTATCATCAGGACCTCCTAAGAACTTTGAGGGATTGAAATGAATGAATCGTTCCAAGGCTCGGTCTTCTGTAACCGTCTATGCTATCTCAGCTCTAACTACTGGTTAGTGGTCAGCTCTAATTGCTAGGGGATCTACTGCAAGTTGATCCATCGAAGGAGTTTGAGAAACTTTCTCTTTCGTCATTTGTTGAGGATGGGCAGGTGCTTCCAGCCTAGGAACTTATCGATTAACGACCCTTTGCCCAGGAGGGCTAGCCCATCTTTCGGTTCTAGGTGGAACGGGTGTATTCAAACTTCCTTGAGATGCCATTACTATTACCAACTCTACCAAGCTTCTACAAATAAAAAAAAGAAAGAATTAGATAAGATCAAATCAGACTCATAGACATACAAGTCTAATCATTCTACAATATATCACAAGATCCTATAGACGTCATACAGTAAGCAAATTCATTTCACTAATGGCAACTACTTAATTTCATCTTAATTCCTTGGATCACTTTCGATAAACAAAAACACCTATAATTCATACCCAAGCTAACCTAAATGAGAAGTCAGTCACAAATCCCAATGTTACCAAATCAATGTTACCAAATGCCTAGGTCATCGACAAACCTAGCTTTGATACCACCTATAACGCCCAAGTAACTGAGGCACCATTCAGTTCAATCTTAAAATTGAACCCAAAATACAAATCAATAGGCCCATAATCAAACATTTCAAGCTTATCAGAAATACCAGCAAATTCCAACTTAAATAAACCTGTAACATACAACACATATACTAAATACGTACCACAAAATCTCAAATTCAATCTTAACATAAGCAGCGGAATTCAAACTTAACTAACTCGATAAACTATTAAGTGTATTCCATAATTCACTTTATATCTAACAAAACATTTACATGCCTTAACTCAACATTATCAACATAACATGTCACAACATCTCAAGTCCATGCTTAGCATTCGGGTGATTCCATATATACATTCAACACTTCTGTCCAGCCTGGAGTCCAAATTCTTCACTTAATTCATGTCTGAGAAAGTCAAAGATAAATGAGGGATAAGTCCAAAGGACTTAGTGAGGGATAACTATAAGCATAAGTATAAGGGATCTATTGAGGGAGAATCAACTCAACAGATCGTAAATCAATAGTCAAGCAAAACATATCAAAATACGATCAGGTAGTCAGGAAACAATCAAACGATCAGATATCAATCAATCAAACAAATCATCAATTGAGGTAATCCAACAAATCATATCAAAATAATCATATTAGTCCCTTATTTCTGTTATTCCAAACATAACGGCACATCCCACTTTACAGCTAGGAACAATATATTGGATCGTCCTAAGCTTAACATTTGGGATCAATATAACGCATCGTCCCAAACTCAACAGCTGGGATCAACATACCGGATCGTACAGATCAACATGACTGAACATACTACAAACATGACGAATTAAATGGATCAATACCAACGAATAGCGAGAGTTTTGGGCACCAGAATGGATAAGAACAAACTTATCAGAGTACAAGCAAGCACTATCCCTCATAGGGGTATACGAGTCAGCAAACAGACAACTACAAGAACTCAAGCAAATGCAGATTTTAATAAACACGAGCAGGTATAGTGCAAGCACATTTAGCCCTCACAAGGTTTTTCCACCAGAACAAATAGAATAATCGAGGCCAAAGTGGCAGACCCTCACATCCGTATTCTCAAAAGCATTGTTGCCACTTGCTTATCTGTGGGACCCACTTTGTTGTTACCTAACCAAAAAGAATATTTATAATCGAAATCCATACTTAATCCTATTAATTACAATTATACCATTAATAATCCAAAATTACTAATTTACCAATTAATACGGTATTTTAAAGTTTAAATGGTATTATCGACCCAAAATGGCTAACAAAGTCGTTATGACCAAAATAATCCCAGTTCCTAATTACATATCAAATCTCATAACGTTATCCCCAATCAATAATAATAGTTCAATTATCTTAATTAACCCATTTCTTGCCACTTAAATCCCAAATCCATAAAGCTAGGGTTTTCTCTTCTAATTAACTCAATAATTCCCAACATTTCATAAAATAATATAATCCAGGTTGACTAAATTTATACTGGCACATGCATATACCAAGGCTTATTCCAATAACATCTCAAATCACCCAAGTATGAATTCTCGAGTTCCAATTTCATAAAATTATAGATTAATCACTTAATCAACTACATTAATCCTAACATTACATAAAATAATACACATATGGGCCCACTGGCTAACTACAATCCATGCATGGGAAAAATATTCCATATCATATCTCAACTCTTCATTCTTGGCATATTACAACATCCAATGGAAATAATGGTACATTGCATGTATATACATATATATAAACATATAAATCCAACTCCCTTTCCTTTACCCAAGATCCGGTGATCGAGGTGTCGGAATCACAAAATAATTACACAGTTGTGTTTGTCGTATCGAGGGGAGAAATTGTCCTTCCGCTGTCGCCGTGCCGCCGCCGGAGACAATTTCCAACACCACCAAAATGAGCATTTTAGCTCAACAAACCCATTGCCCAACTCAATTTCAGCCTTCACCACCGGATCACCCTCCAATTTCAACTCTGATCTCCTGGCGCCACTACTCGCCGCCGTGAGATTTTTATCCAATTTCTCCTTCGTCACCTGCTCAATCTTCAATCTAAAACCACCCCTACAACCCTTGAGCTGAAATCTTCAAAACCTGCTACTCACTTTCAAGCTTCAGTCGTCGGAGGTTGGAAACCCACCAAGCTCCGTCAAGAGCTCACTTCAGCCTCAATTTTTCTGCAGCTCATCGATGGATTCGAGAAGAAGTGAGTATGGTTATGGCCGCGGGAGTGAAGGGAAGAGATTGGGTGGGTTGACTCTGGGAAATGGGCATCGCCGAAAAAACTCTCTGGAAAGAGAAGGGAATGGTGCTTCGGTGAGGAAGATGTGAAATGGTGCGAAAAATGCAATATCCATTTATATAAATCAACTTTTCCTAATTTACCAATTGACCCCAAAAGTTTCCTTCAGTCAGCAATTGGGTCCTCCAAAATTCCTACAAACTTCAATTCAGCCCCAAGAAATAGTTAGTGATAACTTTGACCCCTTTAACCAAAAATTATAGCCGGGCAACCCCAAAACTTTCAAGATATGGTCAGTCAAGTTTCTAAAAATTGCAAATTTACCCCAAAATTTTCAAAAATTTTGCAATTAAGTCCTTTTATTTTATTTTCGAGCCCTAAAATACGACCAATCAAAATCTTGATTTCTAAATTCTTATTTTTTTTGAAATTCCGAATTTCAGGGATGTTACACTATATAAAAATTATTGTCACTTAATATATGTCATTAGTACAAATAAAATAAAATAAAATATATATCACTGGGGAGCTAAGTAGTCATTTAGGTCAATGGTATGCCCTTAAAAATTTACGTGTGAGGCTCTGACTTCAAACACTTGGTGGGCAAGTATATGTAAATAAAAAAATTATATCATTAATGATAAATTTTATATTATCAATTATTTTTTATTATACTATCTTTCTATAGTGTAAACCGTATGTCCAAGTTAGATGTGAAACATTAATCCATTAGGCAGAAAATGGGGTAGATTTAGGGCTTACAACTAAACAAAGTCAAAACAAATATGTAGGTTCAGGATTTACAATTAAACAAAGTTAACAACGAATTATTTGGAGAGAAATATATTGCTTTGGGACAAATATAATTTGTAAGATTTGAGATTTAATCATTGAAATATCAATGGCAGAAAAGTGATTATATGATAATAGACATAAATAATTATTGATCAAGGGTATATAAAATCTATGTTTTAGTTTGTCCGAATGTGTTATTCATGTTCATCACTAATCTCTCTCCCACTACTTTTCTTGATCTTTACTTTATTCTAGAGAATATATAGATGTATAAAATATTCAGGCAGCACTACTACTATGGTCTGTATATGAATTCTTGTGGGCTTGCCAACATTCAATATTTGTCATTAATATTATATTTTTCATTATTAATAATAAATTTTTTACTTTTTTTAATCAAGGATATTATAATTTTTTAATAACGTAAATCATATGTCCAATTCAAATGTGAAAATACTAATCAATTAAGTAAAATAAATGAGTAAATTTGCATTCCAGAGCTTTAAAAAAAAAAAAGGTTAAAACAACTGGGTGGATTTAGGATTTACAAATAAACAAAGTTAATAATGAAAGCACAAACATAATTTGTAAGTTTGAATTATATATGTAATATAAATGAAATATCATAAATAAAAAAAGTACAAATATTTTCAGGCATTATGAATTGTTCTGGGCTTAATTTCCACATTCCATATTTACTAGTGCTAATTTAATTTCCGCAAAGATATCAAATAATATCCGATCGAGTGTAGCAGCTGCTGCTTTGCTTTATTGATGGGCTCCACAAACGTTGACATAATGTCCACCTCATCTTCACCAGCCAATGTGGAAAACAGGTTGCGTCCAGTCTCTATCCCCGGTACGAAATTAATCAATTAATTCCAATACTTTAAAAATCGAACCGAACAAAAAATCGACGACGTTACTGGTTACTGGTTCAATTGATTCGATCGATTAAACTACTGGTTCGACCGATATGATGTTATAATGATTTAATAATTATATTTAATTTTATAAATATATATAATATAATTAATATATTACAAAAAATAGAAAAATTCCAACAATATAGAAATAAATAAAGAAAAATTTCTCCATATTTTAGTCATTTTTTTTCCTTCAAATGGTTCTTTAGAAAATACTATAAAGTTTGAAGAGAAAATATTACTTTGAACTTCATAGTTTAAACCATTTTTTTCCATACTATATTTTTTTTCCTTCAAATGGTTCAAACTATGAAGTTCAAAGTGAAGAAATGGGACTTGGCAACTTGCAGGCTTGCAGCAGACACAGCACAACAGTGAACAGTAGATGGGCGGCTACCAATGGAGAAGAAAGAGAAAGGAAAGAAAAGATATCCACAAATTGGTTTGAAAATGGGAAAGAAATTAAAACCTAGTCAATAAGTCAACTTTTGCTAACTCATTTTTAATTTTTTCAGCTTGAAATTTGAAAAGTGAACCGGTTACAAACTTACAGTTTTACACTTTACACTTAGCGACTACAGTACTGACTAGTGTACTGTTATATTTAGTTTAAAAAAATTGTGAATTGGTCAAGAATCAGTTGAACTGGTACTTGTTCGATTGGCTCTTGACCAATTTTAACCGGTTCACAATCGGTCAATTTACAATCAATTTTTTGGTATGATTCGGACTGGACTAGCCACCAGTCAAACCAGCCGGACTGGTCCGATTTTTAAAACCTTGATTATTTCCCATTTCAGCTTCTTGTCATCACGAAAAGAGAAAATATACATATATACTTGGAGATATAGGTTGAAGCTGTCACTAATTATATATATTAAATTAAAAAAATATTTATTATGTCACAATAATAAATTTCATAAATTTATGAAGAGCAACTATTTATTTTAGTACAATAACAGAAGTATTGCTACGAATCATTAATATCACAAGGCATTATAATTGCATGCATGTACTAATTATTAATTATTAATTTATAGTAACAATTCAAAATATATTTTTTGATACAATAAAATTTATAGTAGCAATTTAAGATTAGTGGAAGAGATCAATATGTAGCAAGGAAATGTCATGTGGATGAACTTTAACGCAGGATCTCAAAGTCAAGGGGGGCGTTTAATTTCAGAGATTAGCCCCTACACCATGGGCTAATCTCATATAGTACCTTGTTTGATATCCACAACAAGAATTGCGGGCTAGCTCGTACATAATCTCTGGCCCCCATTGTTGAATGTATTGGCAGCTATTGTCGTAGCGACTCTTGGGCCGCGATTGTGCAATCACGCCCAATGATTCAAACTATAATGTAGCATAATTATCAAATTTGTCCTCCACTAAACAAGTGAATTTCTCAATTTTGTCCTCTGGTCTTGCCCTAGTGAGTAACTTCCCAGCCCCCAAAGACGTTCTCCATGAAAAAAATTCTGCCAAGGAACCCTAAGTGTACAGCAATGGAATTAGGTGACCCACCGTAAACTTTTGGAAGGGGCCGAGATTCTAGGTTTCTTTTGTTGACCATTTATTTTTATTACATATTTTTGGCATTTTATTGAATCATTCCCTTTTAATTTGGGAACCTAGAATTTTAGTGTAGTTAATTTTTTTTGC